>CM038796.1:54344151-54472951 GCA_021764765.1 Vicia sativa
AAAGTTGACTTTGTTGACTTTGAAAAGGACACATGTTTTGATCTCATTGCATACCTTCAAATAGAGCATTTTTTGAACATTCTTGTAAGGACATGAAGTTTATGAAATTGAATTTCCTTCAAAACAAGAGGTGGTGGAAAAATTTAGAGAAAGTATGAAGAAGTTATGCTAGGTCAATGTTTGACTTTTCACTAAGAAACCCTAATTTGGAAAGTTTGACTTTTGAGCAAATCTTGAGTTTTCTTGATGAATCATGATCAACCCTTGATAAAATGATGATGTGACTTCAAAATGAGGATGTTGACCAAAAATCGGGAAGTTTGTTGTATGTTGACCATAGTTGACTTTTTGTCAATACGACTTTCAACCATCGAGCAATTGCACGAGAAACTTGACTTGTGAGCTTGAAACTTGACATGGAGAATATTTGAAGCATATGAGGAGGCATGATGACCATTGGAGATGTTGGAAGCCCATCTGGATCAGGGAATTGCCAAACCCTAGTTTGGGTTGATTATCTAGGAGGGGTTTGTTTGATCAACCCTTGAGGAATCCTTGAGCATGGATGTATGAAATGTCTTGAGAAGTAGGAGGCAAATTTTGGGGTATGACATTGGTCTTGAGAACACTGTATTTGGTTTTGTGTTTGGTTTTGAGTGTTGAAGAAGGTTTAACTTCTATGAGGTGAGTTGTAATAGATGAATATGGAGGTGTTGGATGTGATGTTATGGTGAGTTGGGTTTTGGAGATTGAAGGTAAGTATCGTTGGAATAATGAGGTTTGGATGAAGAGGTTTGAGTTATGAAAAGTTGAAGGTAAATGGAGTGAGTGAGTGTTTTGTTTCACAGATGGTTTGAAGGGTGAGGTTGAAGAGGTAATGGTTGAGAGAATTTGGATAAGGATTGGGGAACAATAGTACAAGTAGTGGAGGCGAGAAATTGTGAATGGAGGTGAGTGGAATGGTGCAAGATGTCTTGATGTTTATATTTATTTTAACTCACGCAAATAGTACAAAGGTGGTGGTGAAAATTGGGAGTGGAAGAGTAGTGGAATGATTATATGTCTTGGCTATAAAATTGGTTTCGGTTTTGCGGTTTGTACAAAATGTACAAAGAGGTGGTGGTGGTGGTAGTGGTAAGCCATGATGATGGAAATAAACGACAACATAACAATTATTTGAAACATCTAATTATAAAAATAATAAAATACTAATTAAGCAAAATTAATTATTAATCAAAATATGAATTTCAATCAATAAATAAATTGGACAAAAATATTAACAAAATATATATATAAAAAAACAATTGAAAGTTATAAAAAAATAAACATTATTCTACATATAAAACAAAATTTTGACATTACACATGTTATTACGGCGTGGATGTACTAGCCATCAGTACGACCATCGAAGTTACGGCCATCGGATGTTACAGCATCAAAAGTTTAAGCCGCCATCGAAGTTACGGTACATCAAAAGCTACGGCCTTGAAGTTACGGGCATCGGAAGTTACGGTAGCCAGTTCTAGCCATCAGAAGTTCTAGCCATCAGTTACGACCGAAGTTCTAGCCATCGAAGTTTTGACCATCGGAAGTTACGGCCATCGAAGTTGCTAGCACTTTGCAAGCTTGATAACTAGCACTAACAAAAACCGATAGCTAGCACTTGCAAGCTTCCACGTATTTAATTACAAATTTATAAAGTAAAGTTAAATGCTAACTAGAAATTAAAAATATTATAAAAAATAAAAATGCTAGTAAAAATTCATGAAATTAACTTATCATGAACTAAAGTTGTGTAACAAAAATGTAAAAATTATTTGCTAACGCGGGATGCGAATTAAACAATGTAAAGTGCAAATGAATTAGATGAAAAATTCGGAATGAAATTTAGGGTTTGACACTATGATCTAAACATGATTAAATTACATGTGATAAATATGTATGTACTAATGACATAATATTTATATGGAGGCCTGATCTAAAACCTACTTCATGTGGTTATGTGATTTGTTTTCCGTCGTTCCGTTAAGATATTCGATGTTTAATTTTGAGAACACATTGGTTTGATTGAATATGATTGAATCGGAGTAGAACCAAACTACTAGGTGTTAAATCCTATTTTTCACTGATGTGAATGCACTATTGGTATCTATTCGTGATTTCATCTTATGTACCCTTAGTCTCTTTTTGGCTATTATGCTGGGTATTTTCACACAGGCTATACGGTGACGAACCGGGCCTTCATGGCATGTACCGCTCCGGATACTCACTTGGTGTCATTAGTATTGGTAAGTGGTGACACCATGTAGGCCATTCTTGGGATACTTGTCATCTAGTGGCCAAGTAGTCAATGTCGTGGCTTTTGCTCGATGGGCTTGTCGTCAGAAGGCGTGTTGCACTTGGTTTCTCAGCGGAAGATAAAGATGAATTCCGTTGCGTTGGAGCAATATAGGGGCCTTCGGCGTTTCCCTTAGTTACCACCGATGTGCTTGGTGATGGGGTTGTGATGCCACATAGGCAATGTCCTGCGAGGAACTCATCTCGATGGAATTCCTTGTAGGAATGATTCAAATTCATCATGTGGTATGATTGTGCAAGTCGTTGATATATAGGCACTTGGGGAACTCATCGAGGTGTGAGATGAAGGTGGCCTAGATAAATGGTATAACTCATGGATTCCTCGCACATGGGTTGAGGTGCATATTGTGTATTTTGTTGTTTTAGTCTTCACCCTTTGATAGTCATGGGACTTCAATGGTGGTGTTATCCCTTATGTGTATTTGTACCAAGCCGTGGTGAGCTTCGGATTCTAAGTGAATCCATCTAATGCATGTACCCTATAGAACCGGCGAACCCCTAAGATAAGGAGACTCCTTGATTTAGTAATCTCACCCTATTCCAATTATTTTCGGGTTCTTGAGGCGGGATCATGGCAAGGTTAAGATGGCTTAGCTTACCAAGATGTTTCTTGGCGTTTCCCCTTTGTTATCATTTTAAACTTGTATTACCGGACTATATATTAGTACCATTTGAGATTTGTAATATTATTTTTCCATGACTATTTCGACAAAGTTTGTATATTTACTAATACTTATCTATGTTATAGCTGCTTATGTATGATCATTTTATATCATTTAATACCATATCATTATATCCTATGCAATGTATGTGTGGGGTGTTACAATTGGTATCACAAGAGATTCGTTCTCGGCTTTACCATGAACGATTCTGCCTCATATGTGTAATTGTCGGGATGATTCCCTATGTTCTACTTATGGTATTGAGGCCAGTCAACTTAATTCTATGTGTAGGACAAACAGGAAGATGGTTGATGGATGTAGAGGACCCTGAAGGCCCAGAACTAGGCCTATAGAACCCGAAGCTCCGACTGGGGATACGAATATGCCCTAGTTGCGAGATGATGCAACAAATGCTGTGATAGAATAAAATGATGATGGAAATGATGTAAGGCATGCAGAAACAAGAATAATAACCAGCTCCACTGCTCTATTCAACAAGCTCGATTGGGTCGGACTTTCGTGCCTTTTTCATAATGAAGCCTCTTCAATTCATGGGTGGCATGGATCATATGGTGGCTCATGATTGGCTCTATAGTGTGGAAGCGGTGTTCCAAGCTATCAATGTTCAAAGAAGACAAAGTGATATTTGCTAGTCATGTCTTGAAGGGTCCAACTGGTAGGTGGTGGAATTTCGCCTCTACCTATTTCACCTCCCGAAATTCAAGGCGCATTTCTTGGAAAAATACTTCCTAACATGTACACACTCGGAAGGAGCGAGTTTCAACTCTTCAAACAAGGAAACCTATTAGTTTAAAGTATCAGAGAATTTGAAGATATGGTTGCTTACTCGGACAAAATTTGTTTATGCACCTAATGAATTTTTAATCACGGTGGTGACTTTGAGATTTTTATATGCAAATGCGGATAGTGAGTCGCCACCGACTTTTCCAATTAAGGGAAGGTGAAAAAAGAACGAGGAAAAGACCGTTAGATTAAAAGTAAGGGATAAGGTTAAAAATTGTGCTTCTGTGTTTGACAAAATGTTTTGAAAAGGCATTTCGCTTTGACTTTGTAATGATTCATGTAGGAATGTATACAAAGTGTTAGAAATGTTTCGTTTTGAAAGGAGTTTGAATTTTGACAAAAGTGTGTGGTGTAAAAGTATTTTGATAGAGCAAAACTAAAAGTCTTATTACCTACTCGGAATGGTCGTTTTAAATGTTGTTTTCATTCCTTTAGAATAGTGCTATCCATACCATTAGTTGGTAGGTAACCTTATTCGTTGGATGTAAGCGGGACATTCGAAGGGACATCGGATGGTCATAGAAGGCAACTCGTAGGAAGAATCCTAGCACATTCGAAGGGACTATCATCATTTTTCGTGGCGACAATCGAGGTCAAGATCATGTATTCGTAGGCGACATTGTGGGTCTATGATCTTTGTATCGAAGGACTATGATGATTTGTTTTGAAGGCAACGGTGCTAGGATACCTCGTTGAGGACTTGACCATTTATATTAAATAAAAGACAGCGAGAGAGAATTACCTAAGGGTGCATGTGTGAAAAGAGCTGTGTCAAATTCAGATATGTTATCTTGAAATTATGAGTGATCTATGTCCCATTTTATCTTGCCATACCGCCTAATTACTAACGATTTATAGGGTGCGAGAAGTAAATTCGGAAATGTAAAAGTGCGAAGTAAATGTCTCACTATTACATGGCTTTGGGTAGATACATAATGAGAGTGTGGAAAATAAAAGTCCTAATTAAACTATTACATCCCATAGGCAATTACATAATAGAAAAGCAAGAAAAATCAAGAATCGGTATAACACAACGAATAGATACAAATCGGAAAATACGATGCAATAAGAAAAAATTAGTAAAATAAGTATTTTGAATGAAAAAAAGGTTTTATGTTGGTAATGACATTAATATGATAAAATAAATTTTTGGAATTTTTTGGAATTGATTTGATAATTTAAAAACAATTAAAAGTCATTTAAATGTTTAATTAATAATTAAATTAAATATGCATGCAAAAATAATAATTTTTATATTAGAAATTAAATAAGTATTTTTCTGATGATTATGCAAAAAATAAATATTTTTGGTGTTTTTTAGATGCATGATAAAAAATATTAAAGATAAATTAAAATGCATGAAAATATTAAAGAAAATAAGAAAAAATATGTTAGTTTTCAAAAGTGTAAAAAACATATGGACACGACGGTTCGAACCCATGACCATTGAGAGAATCTTCCATACACGCGCCATTACCAGAGCAGTGCGCCCGTGTTTGGAAATTGCAAAGGTGTGAATATAAGCGAATCGTGTCTGATTATAACTCAAGCCCGGTCAACGCGTGGACCCCGGTTGGCATAGTGGGCGAATCGAGCAGCGAAGGCTGCCACGCTAGCCTTGGCGGTCAACACATCAGCGCGGGCCCTAGCTCGATGCGTCTTCTCGGCCAACCTGAAATCGAAACACCGCAAAATACGAAGAATAAAGGCAAAGGGATACCCTACCCCTAAATCGACCCTTGCGAATCCAATGGTGGCATTAATTTCGATTAGCGCTGTAACTACCAGTTTGAAGCTCATCGGTTTAAAACCCTAAACATGGCAAATGTCGATTTTCGGCGTTCAAGCTATACAGCGATGGCGGATCTCATCCATGGAACCTCATGAACACATTAGAGTGGTTAGTTTCGATTAAAATGAACAAATAATAAAAATGCAAAATCAAGAAAAATATGAATATGTATGAATGTATGGCTCGATTCAAGACTTTGACCATGGCTTTTTGTGTGTGCCTCAAACTTACCTAAGCCAATGGAGTGATTGAGAGGCGGAAAGCTGCAAGTTGAAATTCGAATTTCACAATTTTATGAAAATTTTGAGCAAAATAAGGGTTGTTGTAGAGGCTAGGGTTTAGTCCTTTGTCTTTTGCAACATCTTTGAGTATTTATAGAGTGAAAAGTGAGGGCAAAGAGAGTGAAAAAGATCTTGTCTTGAATGCAAAATAATTTTCCTTTCAAATAAAATCAAATCTTTGAAAATTTGATTTTCTCTTCCATATGTCTAGCTAGCACGAATTTGGCAAGTTGTGTGGGCTATCTTGGACCTCAAGTTTGATAAAAATCCAATCCATTTGAAAATATATCTTGTTTTCATATTTTATATAATTTAAATTTGAATTAAATGGTTTTAAATTCAAAAATAAATCAAAAAATAGAATGTGGTCATGGAAAAGCATCAATAGGTCACAAATAATATTATGATCAAGTTTGGATCATAAAATTATAGACCCATTTGGAAAAAATTGGATTTTGACAAATATCTCCTTTTATGCAATTGTTCAAAAATGCCCAACTTACGTAAGGTGTATTTGCTCAATTTTCCACATATTTTAGTATTCTTGGACTTTTAGAAATCTCTAAGTGTTCTCTAAACAACCTCTTTGGTTTCAGCTCAATTGGAGTTTCCATGCTCAATAAACATTCAAAACAAAAGTTGACTTTTTGTTGACTTTGAAAAGGATACTAATGTTTTGATCCATACCTTCCAAATGGAGCATTTTTGAACATTCTTGTGAGACATGAAGTTGTAGAAATTGAATTTCCTTAAAATTAGAGGTGGTGTAAAACTTACGAGAAAGTATGAAGAAGTTATGCTCGATCAAAGTTTAGTTGACTTTTCACTAAAACCCTAATTTGGAAAGTTTGTCTTTTGCAAATCTTGAGTTTTCTTGATGAATCATGATCAACCCTTTATCAAATGATGAATGTGACTTCAAAATGAGGTGTTGACCAAAAATCATGAAGTTTTCTTGTATGTTGACCACAGTTGGCTTTTTGTCAATACAAGTGATTTTCAACTATCTCGAGCAATTATGCGGAAATTTGACATGCTTGAAACTTGGCATGGAGAATCTTTGAAGCATATGAGGAGGCATGATGGCCATTGGAGAAGTTGTAAGTCCATCTTGATCAAATTGCCAAACCCTAGTTTGGGTTGTTTGTCTAGGAGAGGGTTTGTCGATGACCCTTGAGAAATCCTTGAGCATGGATGTATGAAATGTTTTGAGAAGTAGGAGGGCATATTTTGGGTATGACGAATTATGGAAGATTGATCGATTTTGTTTGGCTTGAATGCTGACATTTCTCATAATGTGTCCCAAAGTTCACCACTTATGTTGAGTGTTTGAGATAGTGTTATGTGGTGAGAATAGTTTGAAGAGGATCAATGATGAAAGGGCGGTAGGCCAATGCATAGGGATCAAGGGAGACTAGGTCACATTTAAGGCCGAAAACTCTCCTCAGTTGGGAAGCAATCTTTTGGTTGACGTGCAACTCAACCTTCTGGTGCAACAGTGTAGAAACAAACACAATGGTGGTATAATGGGTGTTCTAAAATGTTTGGTGCGGATAGGAAGGCTATATTAAACCAAATTGTCCTTTTCAAGCTATCCGGAGAGGACTACGGTGTGTATACATTGATGCTAAGAAGCGCGAGGAAACACGAGTCTTATTGTTGGTACTCATTATGTTAACAAACAACCTTTATTTGTGCTTGTAGATTATGGAGAAACACATTCCTTTATTTCTAATTCTTGTGTGCATCGACTCAGATTCGAATTTATTACACTTCTAATCCTATGATGATTTAGTCTACTAAGACGATGTAGTAAAGCTTTGAAAATCTGAAGAGATTGTTATGTCATCAATAGAAATTTCTTGATTAATCTCATTTGTTTATCTCTCAAGAAGATCGATGTGATATTGGAGTGCAGTGGTTGTCGAACTCAATGTACATTAGTTGTAAAGAGAAGGCTATTTTCATTCTTCTTGAAACTACTCGGTGGATGCTATTGGTCAATTACCTTGGTATTCAAGAAGTATTTCCTTTTGGTTCTTACCGGATCCGAAAGTAAGAAGAGTGTATCAAATATTCATGTTGTGTGTGATTCCCGATATATTTTGGAGGATGTCTTATCTTCCTCCATAAAGTGAAATAGAATTCTCTATTGACCTTGTTCTTGGAGCACTCCAGTTCTATCGCTCCGTTCGAATGTCTCATATGGAGTTGAGAGAAGTGAAGAGTCAATTAGAAGAGTTGTTGAGAGAAGTGAAGAGTCAATTAAAGCGTTCATACCCCGAGTGCTACGTACTAGGCGACAACACCGACTCAAACTAACGACAACTAAACCTTCATTCTTTATTACCTACCGTTACCCACTTAGAGCAACATCACAATAGAAGTGCGATATCTACCAATATAAACAAGTGTATGATAAATAACATGCTAGGATTAAATCATACAAAATATCACTTCACAATTAACAACATTATAAATCACTTCACATCATGTCATATTTATGCCAACTCAAATGAGACTCAACAGTGCAAATGCATGTGGTACCAATCAGGGCTTGACCCCGTCGTAATAGCCAATTAATAGAGGCATCAAACAAGGCATAAGCCTTCAACACAATTTCAATCCGGGCTTCGCTAAACTATGCAATGTATGCAACTCGATAATTCACGTCAAACATCATAAATAACAAAACCACATTAATTAGAATTAGGCTTTCACTAAAATCAACCTCCAAAAAACCAAATATATTATTTTTCATTTAAATTCTAAAAAGATGTATAGGTTGCAAGGTCTTTTCCATGTAATAAGCGTAGATTTACATTTTCCTTTTCCGCACCTCCTATTATGTATCTTCCCCAGGGTAATAGCGTAGCATTCGTTTCGCACTTTACTACACTTGAATTTTGTACATATATTAATAGCTAGTAACTAGGCATGTATGGCAAGACTAATTCAATCAATATAGATCACTTCTAACACAGATAAACATCGAATACAACACTTTTCACATGCGCCCATCTTAGGGTATCCTCTCTTGTTGCCTTATGAATACATGGTCATGTCCCCAAACTTAGGGATATCTTAGCTAAGGCGGCTTACAAACATATCAACATAGTCCCTTGATACACATATCATAGTCCCTCAATGACCCTCGATTGTTGCCAGCGAATACATGATCTAGTCCCTCGATTGTTGACTACGAAAGTGATGATTGTCCCTGAATATGCTAAGGTATCCCTACAAGTTTCCTTCTATGACCATATGATGATCCTCGAATGTCCTTTACATCCAACCGATAGAGTTACCTATCAACTAATGGTATGGATAAGCTACCCTAAAGAAAAGAAATTAAAACGACCATTACGGTAGGTAATAAGACTCTTTGCTTGCTCAAAACTATCAAAATACTTTTACCGTCACACTATTTTCAAAATGTTTTCAAACACTTTGTATACATTCAAGCGTGAATCATTACAAAGTCTTTTCAAAATAAAACATTTCAAACACTTATACATTCAGTGAGAATCATTACAGAAAAGCGAAATCCTTTTCAAAACATCTTTTCAAACACACACAATTTTTTATTTATAAAGTGAGCTAAGGAATTAAAGGCCGTAGATAACTACGGATAGAAAGGGTGCTAATACCTTCCATTTTCATAGCGCCTACCGTACTCATAATCTAACGAAGGTCTTTTCTGTTCTTTTCGTCTTCCCTTAATTGGTAAAGAAAATTCGGTGGCGACTCTTTCTATCATAACATTTGCAATCAAGCATAAAACAAACAAGTCGGTTCTCCACCGTATTACAGGCTGGCGAGTGCATGGGAGACACCCTAAAGAGGCTATCTTAGGGTTTTAGATCACTTCTTTTGTTTGACTTGTCTACTTTATCTTAAGGGTTTCTTGGGTATTATACTTGTGGGGATCCTACACCCGGATCGAGTTTCCTTAGGTAAGTACCAATAAATAAATCGCAACCATTAGGCATATCTGCGAAATGGTCAAAATGATGGCTACGTTAGTGCGACACTTTGGATGTCCCGATGCTCCTCATGTTTAGTTGAGGAAAGTATTTGGCATTTGCATGGTGTCATGAGCACTAACTCAACTTTTAAAACCCTAATTTACCCATCTTGGCCATTTGAAGGTAGTGAGATGGCCGGCTTCGTTGCAGACTGAGGCTGGTTGATACTCGATGCTACACTCATTAAGATTCGACTTTCGGGATATTTCGGTTGACCACTTGGTAGTCATATTGAAATAAAGCCTACGAGAAAGATCAATGATATGAGATTCTTAGAACCCGGTTACTATTATAGGACAAGTTGAACCCACTTAAACTCGGTAGGGTAGACACCTACCTCGTCATGCAGGGCCTTAAACCTAGGACTATTGTGAATTGCTTGTGGTTGCTACTTGTTTAAACATGACATCATGACATCATAACATCATATCATTTCTAACTATTTCAAGGACCTAGGTTTATCTTTGCTCTATTTTGTAGGAGTTATGGCTTCGAAGACTATCAAATTAACTTTATGGGTATACCTTCTCAACTCAAAATTAGTTTGAATTTCCGGTCATGCTCGGTTTATCAAAGGCATGGTTATGTACTTGACTTGGTTATCTCCGGTTTTGAAGAAGATATGATGCACATTGTATTCTAGTTCTTCGATCCGAAACATCATTGCTTTACATTCCCGGATTATCAATTGGTGCCTATATTGGAAGAGTTATCTAAGCTACTTGGGATACATATCCATGATCAAATACCGTTCACGGTTCAGATGAAGCTCAAAATATGAAGACATCGTATCAGCGTTACATCTAAAGTGACCAGACATTGAAGCTAATTGGGAAACAAGAAGCGGAGTTAAGGGTTTGCTTGCTAAGTTTCTGATAAAGAAAGCTCAAGAATTCCTAAAGGCTATGAGTTTCCATGCATTCGAAGACATTTGGCCTTGGTAATCTATGGCTTGGTGCTATTTCCTAATCCCGGCAGTTTATAGATGTAAACACCATCAAGATATTCCTCACTCGTAATCCTGTGCCTACCTTACATGGAGACATTCTACTTTCTCTCCATACTCGTACTATCAAAATACAATGAACTCTCATATGTTTCATACCGTTACTTTCCAGGTGGTTTATTTCGCACCTTCCTCAATCGATGAATGAAGAGCGAGCAAAGATTAAAGTGGTCTTAGAGGTGATGTCACTCTCTTATTCACTTTCATTGAGCATTGTGGGAATTCCTAATGTACCACTCCTTGGAATAAGGAGGTATCACTTACAACCCTTCTCTAGCTCTATGTCGGTTTGGTTGCTCGAAGAGATGGTTCTCATGATATGCTTCTCAAGAAATTGTGTTTGACTCGAAAACAATCTCCAAAACTACCATCGAAGATTTGTGCGCTTGGGCATGGTAAGAAAGAGGCGATACCAAGACCTTGGGGCACAAAATTTCATTCCTTAGGAACCTTACCTCAAATGGGTGCGAGCTCGAGTTCAAAACCTCATGATGCCATTTACAGCTACTCTACGAGTGGTTATGGAACTTACTGCTGTAGATGACGAACCCTACACCATTCCTCATCCAGACATGCGTACTAATTTGAAGATTTAAAGAGATCACGGATTCGACTTAGAAGAAAGGATACATTCGAAGATCGGTGCTATGTGTCATACCCCAAATTTTGACCTAATATACCACCTTACATCTGCATCATTGCATCACTAACAGTTCAGAACAGAATTAATCGAGTGTAGCTTCTACAGGTCAAAATTAGGGTTTCAGCAAATTTTCATCTGATTCAAAGGTAATTAATTAGGGTTTGAGTTTTACACCTCAATTGACCTATCTAATCAACCATCGACCATTGATCTTGGATATCAAATTTTTCCTCATGATCTATCGAGGATCGACCAATTGGGGTTTTCATCGAGGATAAGCAATCAATTTTACGATCAATATGACTTTTTGCTTAGATATTGATCTTCATATCTCCAATACAACATGTTGACCTAATTTCTTGATTCAAAACATCACGGAGTTCACAAAGTTCATCGATCAATTTACGGATCATTTGATGAAATTTCATACGCCTTTGAAAAGTCAAACTTTGACTATTGGTCAACTTTTCAAGATAAAACTTTTTCCATCATCAAAATACTTCAAATGATCCATCATGATCATAAAAAATCAAGAAATTCGGAAAAGTCAACAAAAAGTCAAAATTTTCAACACTTAGAAAAATTTTCAAGTGTTAAAATTTCACATTTTCAAACTTCATGGCATTTTTTCATAGTTCCATTTGGAATTAGAAAAACTCAAAACATGAAATTTGTAGCTCTTGAAACAAGCTTTCAAAATGTCAAAGAACTTGCAAATCCATGGTGTCTAGCTAAACTTTTGATTTTGAAACATAGAGCTCCAAAATCCTTGATTTTCAAGTACTACTTTCAAAATTACAAGTCATTTTGCAAAATCTCTTTCTAGAAGCCTTGTCACTAATTGGAGATAGGCTAGAGCTGATAAAAATCAGTTGAAAGTAATTATGATGAGATAAGATCAAGTTAAATTTAACCTTGGTTAAAAGGCTTCCTTTTGCATTTATTGCAAAAATGACTCTTGCCCTCTAAAGGCAAGTTGTCCAAACCAAAGCCTATCTTTGCTTGCTATTGAAATCTTGACCTATAAATAGAGGTCATGTGTTGCCATTCAAACTACACCAAAGCTATGCAAAACAAGCTTTCTCCATTCTTTCTTAATTTTCAAGTAACATAGTTCAATTTGAGAAATCTTGCATTTTCAAAACTTGTGAAAAAACATGAGATTTGGTGTCTAACATGTCATAAACATCATATGTAATTGGTTTGTAACTTAAAATCAACATAAGAAAAGCTAAAAGCAAATTGCATTTCATGTTTCCAAACTTGCCAAAAGCGCCTTATTGAATTTGATGTTTGGCTCGATTGTGATTTTTCATTCAAACATCATCAATATACTTCATATGGATGATGCGGACCATTCCTTAACTTTGTAACACCTCTAACATCGATTTGAGTTTCACTTTGAAGCATGTGCAGGTGGACTTGGTTGGAATGATCGAGCAAATTCATAGTAGCGAGACCATCCTCACACGATCCTTGAAGTTCCTTTGGTGCTATAGGAATCATCAAAACAAATCTGGAAACACTCCATTGAAGATTTCGATCTCGACTTCAAAGTAAGAACTCAAACTTTGAACTCCTTGATTTCTTGCTTCCATTCAAAAGCTCTTGGCTGTTTTGTTTACTATCAACGATCATTAACCCTCAATCAATTGCTTATTTCATTAGCCATACACAATTTCAATTTGATTTTAAAGAATTAGGGTTCTTCGTGATTTTGGGAATTTAATCATGTTAAGCTAAAAATAAATGAAATTAAACCACACCATCACGTTCTGGTTCAATTTCGATCAAGTTTGATGTTTACATCGAGCAATTTCATTAGAAACAAGGAATCCATGGGTGATTGAAGGATTGAGGAAGAAGAAGGTGATTGCGCGTTTTTCAAATTCAAACAGTTGGTTTATAATATTATAACATGATTTGGCATCAATACACGGATGTATTGCGCCCATGATTTGCAGCTCACTCTTAAGTCATTCCTTGCCACGCCTTGCCCAATGGTCCGGGTTCAGTAGCCTTGGGACCATTTTTATAAACTTTGTCATTTTTCTTCATTTTTTTCAAACTTTGGTATTTCAAAACCAATCAAAACTCCTCATTTTGAGGTGATTTTTTGTACACTTGTCAATTAACATGTCTATTTTATGATAGTGTCAAAAAACTTCAAAAATACTTTCATCTGATTATATTTTTATCGAGCTGAAAACGATACATTTGATTACAAAGCACTTTCAAAAGGCGTTTTTTCAAACTTTCGGAGCCCGATTCTTTTCCAAACTTCCTGTAAGTAAACTTCACTTTTCAAAAACACTTTCAAGATCTTTTTTCAAACTTTTCATCAAACTTTCATCTTTTTCCATGATTGATCCGATTTGTCGATAAAACCGAATTCGTTTTTTCCTCGAATTTCTTAACCGATCATGGGCCTCCCTCACAGTGTAAGTCCCAAAATTCTTTTTATGTACATAATTATTTCCTTGTACATATCCAATTCTTTTATGTACATACCAATTTTACCTGTACATAATACAGATGTCCCTCTGTAAATACTCAAGGATAGACAAACTTCTTACATTTGTTTTCATTTACTTGAATACCATTGGTATTAGAAGGAGCATTATTCACGGTGAAACCACTTTTTAAACTAATGGGCCTCCCTTATTGTAAGTCCCACCCTCCTATGTACATCCACCTCCTTGTACATAAATACTCGTCGTGTACATATTTATTTCCTTGTACACAATTCAAACTTGTAAATAATCAAGTTCACGCTCGTTTCAAGATTAGTTTACACACACTTGTTTATATTTCCTTCATAAACTCTTGTAAATAAACTTTACACATTGTTTATATTTCCTTCATAAACTCCTGTGAATAAACTTCATATACTTGTTCATACCTGTTGTCTAGTTATAACATAACAACTAGTCTAACCAATAGGTTCCACACAAGTTAGCCTCCTTCTTAAAAGCATCCCTTAATCCAATAAATTTCTCCTTGAGATTTAGACATCTATCATCTCTATGGAAAAGTATCTCATCTATCATATCACATACAATCAAAAACTTTCCAAACTCTTTTAAACAAAACATCTCTTAATCGTAAGTGGTAGCTTGTACACTCAAGCAAAACACCCAATGCTTACAATTAAAGATTCAATCATCGTTTTCAAACATCTTAAAACTCGTAAGTGGTAACGTTTGTACACTCAAGCAAAACACCTATAACTACGATGAAAGATTTCAAATCAATCAAACCCTTTCAAAATGTATGTGATGAAATAGATTAGATACATTTTCATTAAGATGACATTTGTCTGTGTCTCTTACTTACTAACTCCGTTGCTTACTATGAGGAACTACGATTGCTCGACTTTCTCACATCCTTTTGAGAATACGTGGTACAAGGTGTCATCCTTGGCGAGAAATTTCTTTCTCCTCAAACCAAACAAACCATAGATCCCTTTAGATCCGAGCTACAAATGCTCTAATTCCCATTAAGGGATATATATCGAAGATCCCAATGATCTTTGAGCACAATAATAACAAAACCTAGGATCCCATATCTAGCCTTCTTAAAATCCAAAGGAGAAACTTTCCCAATCATAGAAATAGTAATTAAAACACACAAACATATCAAACATATTCATATATAAAGCTATAGATAACTATATATATTTAGGATGCTCCATCTATTCCTTTATATAACAAACCCCTTATCCGGAATCTCCCCAATGCGTTGCGTCTAGTTCGCGCTAGTCGTAATGCATATCATATCAATTGAGGGTATTGCAGCTTTCCCCTTTTTCATAATCATTTTCTTGTGTTGGAAATAATAAAGCTTGATGCTTTGCATCTTTATAAACAAATCAAAGAGTAAATCGTTTGAGCGAGGAGAATCAATTGATTTGATTCCTATGCGTCACTTTTAGCGAGCAAGAAAAAATGGCGACTCTGTTTGAGAATCTGAATTTTGATTTTCAAAATTATATATAAGCTTTTTTTTTGTTTCAAAAAGAAAAAAGGGTTTAAGCTTTCATATGTGCATATGTTTGTTTTCTTTATTGTGTGTTTTCGCGATTTCATCGATGGAAAGAAATCCTAACCGGATTTAAGAAACATTTTAAGATATAGGTGCGGGTATAGTCCTATTAACTTGTGAGAAGTCTCGGTGCTTACGGAGTTAATTTGAGATCCCTCTCGATGGAGGTTGTCTTGGGAGTATTTGTGTTTGGCAAGTATTTGCGAAGACATTTTGCTTTCAAGAGAACTTGCAATGGTGGTTGTAGAACACATAACCCATCCTGGCCATTTAGGGATGTAGTGCAGAAATTATTCAAGCGTAAGCTAAGAATAATTGTCATGCGAGACTACGATCGGCGAGTTTTCTTGAAAATATTATTGGACTTGGTATTCAACAAATCAGATAATATTTCAAAGAGAAGCGTTGAGCTGTATTATCAATAGAACCCGTTTCACGGATGAATAAGCCCTTAGAACTTACCCGTTTGATTCTTACCGTTGGCCTCATGCCGTGACTTGAGCGCTTGACCGTGTGTATAACTACTAACCATGTTTGTAGCATTCATGCATTCACTCAAAAACTTCATTTCTCTTCCATTTCAAAGAATTTAGAGATTTTCTTTATAAATATTTTAGGTTAGAGTGATGGAGATCGGAGGAAGATTCACCAAGAGATACGGTTTAGAATTCTTGATGTAGGAAAGTTGAAAGAGTTAGCATCCACAGTAGAAGATCCCTCGGTTTGAAAATATGGAACTCTTTTAACTATTCGAACACTGCGTTGATGAAGGACTTCTCAAAACTTTCGTTCGGTTTCGATCCGATCTATCGTTGTTTCACTTTCCACGACTATCGATTGATGCCTACTTTGGAAAATCGCACATCCTAGGTATCGATGTCGGATAAAGTGCCTTTCAATGGTTTGGAAGCCATTCCTAAGTCACCGATCATTGCAACAATGACTCACTTAAAGAAATCGAGATAGACAAAACCCTAACTACCAAAGGAAAACTCTTAGGACTAACTTCAAAGTTCCTAATGGAGAAGGCTCTTAAATTCTCTAAAAGCGGTAGTATGGTAGCCTTTGAAGCTATTCTAGCTTTACTCATCTATGGATTGGTGTTGTTTCCCAACGTCCCAAGTTTCGTTGATATCAGCGCCATAAGGATTTTCGATTGGAAATCCGTTCCACTTTGCTTGGTGACACGTATTTCTCCATTCACCATAGGAAAATCAAGGAGATGGAACTATTGTGTGTTGTGCTTCTCTGTTTTTCAAATGGATTGTCTCACACTGCCTAAATCTCTATCTTCGCGAAAACAAAGGCGATTGGCATTGGTCTCGAAGACTCATGTCTCTTACAAGCGGCGATATCCATTGGTATACCTTGGAAGACAATGAGATGGAAATCATTGAAAGTTGTGGAGAATTTTCCAACATACCTCTCATTAGTACAAAGGAGGAATCAACTACAACCCATTCTTGGAAGGCGTCAACTCGGGTATGAAAACTCGGTAAACCTCTTGGTTTCACAGGTGAAGTTACTTCTATCATGAAGGGAAGATTCTCAAGTTTGAAAGCGGAATGATAAGAGCTTGGCATCACATCAGAAGGAAGGAAAGAATGTAATGCAAGGTGTGTAGCATGGAAATCTACACTTCTTGGGTGAAGAAAACAACAAAGGAATTTCGAATGCCTTATGCTTATGAGGAACCTATGTTTTCAACAGCTTCCAGATCAACAATTTTTCCCGTTGAGACTATGGGAGAATACCAAGAGGCTTTGGCCAAGATGAGGCTTGAGAAAAAGGCTTTGGAAGACAAGTTCTTTAAGACTGACCTCGAAAACGAGAAGCTTAAGAAGCAGGTCAAAGATCATGAAAAGACACTTTACTTCCAAGATGAATGGCTCATGGAGAAAGATGAGAAGATTTGTCGAGAAGATAGCGCGATCAAAAGATACATCAAAGAAAGGAAAAGAAAGCTTGAAAATGACAGCGATCCTGCTCACGATGAGTGGAAGAAAGTCATTAGCAAGCTAAAAGCGAGAAAATTGAACTAAAAGCTCACTATGGGAAGGAAATCTGAAGTTAAAACTACATCAAGCCTTTGGATCTTCATCAAGCGAGGATGATTAGTTAGTTAGATTTGTGATTTTATCATTTATTTTATCATTATATTGAGCTATGCTCAAAATTGTTGTAATCTTCTTTCAATAATTAATAAAATAAGCGTTTTCCATCCAAATATTTGCGAGAAATTTCTCTTTTAAGCGTAAATTCTTTGGAAATCTTTCTTTGCATTCATAATCATGCATCATACTTTGCATATCGAGTTTATTGTTTAGAGTCTTATCTTTTGGAATTTTTTCGGAGAAGAAAGATCGTCAGTATCGCGTCTTAGAGTTTCTCGACCACGTCCTGACCGACTCGTACATGCAATACCGTTCAAAAAGAAAAATAATGGAAGGCTTTGAGCAAGAAAATGTTGAGCTTAGTGTACGGTGACAACACGGGAAGAGGTGGAGAGTCACTTCTTTAGTAATTACGTTGGCAAGCTGCAAAAGTCGACAAGCAACATTGAGCGATCAAAATCAAGCGGCGATTTGAGATCACTACTACTCCGGTTTCAGCATTGCGATGATTCACTCTTGATATGCCGAAGGTTATCCATGGGGCATGCCTTTCAATTTCGACATCGGTTTCGTCACCCACTTCCGGTACAAACAACCACGCTTGAAGTACCTACTGCTGCGATTCAACACTTACTCCTGACGTGGAGTAACCTTTCCATAAGTCACTATAGCGGTTTCACCCGATCATGACAAACTCGGCATCATAGTTCACACTCGCGAGGCGAAGAAGTCTATCATAATCCACGCAACAACACGAATCCTCGTGGCGGATGGAGAATCTCCGGAACAACTCCTCAAGATGCGGCTTGAGATTAAAACAATCCGTGGAAAGGTGTTTGGGAAGAATGCCCACGATTTGTGCTTAGTTCCTCGCGTAAGGATGCGAAATTCAAAGTCCACGACTTTGAAAAGTATAAAGGAAATTCACTGTCAGAGTCATCTTCGATGTACGCTAGGAAAATATCTACGTCAATGATAATCACCAATTGCTAATTCACTATTTCAAAGATAGTCTCACGAGTCTTTGCGAAGTGGTACATGGGACTAGGCAGTCACGAATATCCGACGTTCAATGACCTAGGCGACTTTGTCCAACAATACAAATTCAACTTGGACATGGCTCGGGCGGGATCAACTCCGCTCCATGTCTCGGAGGAAAAAGAGACATTCAAAGAGTATGCCCAACGTTGGAGAGTGCTTGCCCAAGTCAACCCGTTAGAGGAAAGAAATGACCAAGGTTTTCTTAAACACTCTTGGCCCATTTTACTACGCGAATGATCGCTGATGCTCCGGAGATTTCATGAGATGGTAAGCAAGCACAGGCGGCTAGAGGAAGGGGTTCGAGCAGGCGCTGACCGAGAGAAATAGATCCTCGGTGGAACTAAGAGGATTGGTTGGAACTAGTTTTCAAAGAAAAGGAACATGACATAGGAATGGTATCCAGGAAACCACAAAGAATGTCAACCGACAACAGTGCGGCCATAGCACCTTATTAATACAAGTCCAAATCGAAATGCTCCCAGTTCCGGCAAACTCATGACCTCGACAACGAGCTGGTTCAACAATCGAGAACCGTGCGCGAGGTCTCACAATTTGATCAATTACGATGGCGTACGAACTATATCCTGCATTAATAGAAAGAATCTTGTGCAAACAAGGTCACCACCTCGTACCGGACAAATTGCCATGGTGGTACAAAGTAGGCGTAGCTTGCCCTTTTCATCAAAGGGCACGGGTCATGATCTTGAGCATTGCATCGCCCTAAAAGCTGAAGTACAAAGGTTAGTAAGGTCTAATCTTCTTTCCTTTAGAAATACAAATCAATCGTGCAAGAAAATCCACTTCCGGTCATAGTGGACATACCGTGAATTTGATACTAAAAATACGGATCGGTATCTTGTCACGAGCGTGAATCGATCGAGCTTGGTACAACTCCATGATACATAGTACAATGGGCGCTTTCACTAAACATGATTATGCGACTTGGCATCTACTTCAAGATTGTCAAGGATGTCCAACCATAGGCGGACATTCAGCGATTATTAGACAATGGTGACATCGGATCTTGAAGCGAAATGACTATGGCGTGAATATGGTAGGGAATTTTCCGCGCGAGCTTCTAGTCTCGGATATCAACTCGGAAATTCCAGTAAGCGTCATTATCCCTGTTTCAAGCGTGCGAGCATGTGGATATTGAATATAACGGTTCAAAAGTCCTAGAGTCTCCTTTGGTGATTTGTCTACCGGTCTGTTCCATACGGTTCTAACAAAGCAATTCCTATCAATACGTTGCAACTATGATAGAAGATGGGAAGGAGAAGCCCATGCCAACTCTTTCGACCAATGTCAACATAAGCGAAATTGGACGAGTAGCGAAGTGGGCAGTACATACCGTTGCCACCAAAGCCGCTTTGTTGTTCCTATTGTTAGGCAAAATCCGGTTAATACACCTCCCGAGAACCCCACGAGGATTCCGTTGGTAATTCAAATGTAAGCGTTGGACCGATACGATGGAACCAACGTCAACTCGAATTCGATGAAATTTTGAAGCTAATCAAGAAAAGCGAGTGAGTTGTGGATCGGTGATGCGGACTCCTCAAGATTTCGATATTATCTCTACTTCTAATTCGAAGCCCACCGAGAAGCTTTGATGAAAGTACTAGATCAAACTTACGTAGATCACGATGTGACTACCGACCAATTTTGTGGAATTGTGGGCAACATAACGACTTGCAACAATTTAAGCTTGTGATGAAGAACTTACGGAGGAAGGAAAATATCACAATCTGGCTCTGCATATCTCAATGATTTGCCAATCGTTCTCTGTCCAGCGTGCTAGTGGATCTTGGTTCATCCTTAAACGTAATGCCAAAAACGAATCTTGCTCGTTTAGCTTACAAAGGCAGGATGAAGTTCAATGACATAGTGGTAAGAGCCTTTGATGGGTCAAGGAAATCATTATTGGGGAAGTCGATCTCCGATGACAATTGGTCGCATACCTTCAAATCACTTTCGGTCATGGATGTGCCGGTGCCTACGATTGTTTGCTAGGAAGACCATGGATCCATGAGCGGAGCTGTGACATCCATTCTCCATCACAAACTAAAGTTCACAATAAATGGAAAACTAGTAACCATCATCGGTGAACAAAGCTTACTAGTCAGCCATTTATCCAATTTTCTTTCATCACGATAGCAGCGTTGAGCGACGCAGTTCAAGGACATCCGTTAGAAGATGAATCTACAAGCAAGCGGATCATCTATCTCCTCTTATAAAGCGGTGAGATAGTGAAAGATGGTAATCTTTGCGGGTTGGGGACAAGTAATAAAACACATGTCAACAACGAGACAAAGGTCGGGCTTGGTTTGCTCTAGTATTTCCTAAAGACAATCAAAGGGATGAAACACTTAAATCGTCAGAAGTATTCCACGGTGGGGTTTCTTAAATCCATTCTTCAAGAGGTTAATGTTCTTACCAATGAAGGTGATGAAGATGATCTCTGGATCTGAAGAGTGGAGCACTTATCTTACCGACTCTAAATATGTGTCTCGGGAAGAATAAATACGCACCATTCTATCCTCCGTGACCAATTCAAAGACATGTCCAAAGAATGAAAATCCACATCCCTACGAGAGTTTGGGATACCTTGGGAGAACCAAGTGGAAAGTTTGACTACATGGTGAAATACTGCGCTGAAAGCTCAAAAATCGAATTGAAGATATCCGATAGCTGGATGGGGTGATTCTTTGAGTATCCTAGTCAACAGAAGGGTGTGCATCTTCTCGATCTCATCAACAGTTGAGGTTCCAAATGAAGATCTGTTTTTGGCACGTGGAGTTTGTTAAACCGGATCTTAATTACCACTACATCAATGTAATTCTTGAAGATCGAGGATACGATTCGGGATCTGAATTGGAAAGTGTCGCCGACAATGAGTCTCTTCATTCGGAAGATTGGAGTACATCCTCGAATTCAACACGAATGCCCATAGAAAGTACATATCTTTGTATCCCATGCTTCTCGATCATCCATCAAGCGAAGAAGATCGTTTGATGCACAAAGGCAAGGTCAATCGTCCAAAGTCTTCAAAGCCTTCGACCAACGACCAAGGTCTATTCAAGAATTAAGCCAAGTGGAAACTACAGTTACCTCGGCGTCCAAGGAGTTCGCTACTATTGGAAACTGTTGAAGTTCGAACTAATGTTCATAGTTCTAAGTAGTTTATTTTGCTTTTGTTTTGAACTCTCGCCCGTGACGAAGAGATGTTTTATAGGGTTTAGCTTTTAAATAATTTCTCTTTGTTTTGCCCAAGACAAATGAGTTTGTATTTAGGGCCTGTTTCATATTGTGTATCATAAATAAAGCAACGTTGTTTTGTTTCCACATTTTGTGTTTGTTTTATTTTTTCCCCCTTTCTTGGAAATGATAATCCTAAAAAACACAATAAAAATCTTCAAAATTTTTTTTTAATAATCTGCATATACTTTCACATTAGCTTTGTCTAAAAAAAAAAAGAGAGAGAGTTAATTAATCAAACATAAATCAAGTATGCAGATGGACAAATCCATTGAATGCAATAACTCTATGCTCTCTCGCAACTTTGAGATCCCCAGTGAAGTCGCTAAGGAAGAAGGTGAAGAAGAGATTTCGGATGAGATTTCTCGATTACTTAGGCACGAGGAAAGAATCATTCAACCTCACAAAGAGCCTTTGGAAGCAATCAACTTAGGATCGAGGAAGACAAAAAGTAAACATCGGAGCTCTACTCGGATAGCGTCAAGGGTAAAGTAGATCTTCTCAAAAATTTGTTGATGTGTTCGCTTGGTCTTACCAAGACATGCCGGGTTTAGATACCGACATCGTGGAGCATCATTTGCCATTAAGACGGGAGTGTCCACGGTTAAGCGAGCGAGAAGAGTTCACCACGAAATGGCGACAAAATTAAAAAGGAAGTTCAAAAGCATACTCGGCGGTTTCCTCGTCACCTCGAATATCCTCAATGGCTAGCCAACATAGTACTGTCTCCAAGAAAGATGGAAAGGTCGAATGTGTGTTGACTACAGGGACTTGAACAAAGCTAGTCAAAAGCGATTTCCCACTACCACATATCGACATGTTAGTGGATAACACTGCAAAATTCAACGTCTTTTCCTTCATGGACGGTTTCTCTGGTTACAATCAGATCAGAATGGCTCCCGAAGACATGGAGAAGACATCCTTCATCACGCCATGGGGCACATTTTGCTACAAAGTAATGCCGTTTGGGTTAAAGAATGCAGGCGCAACTTACCAGAGGGCAATGACTACTCTCTTTCATGACATGATGCACAAAGAGATCGAAGTCTACGTAGACGACATGATAGCAAAATTTGATAATGAGGAAGAGCATTTAGAATATCTCTTGAAGTTGTTTCAGCGACTAAGGAAATTTCGACACGAATCCTAACAAGTGCACCTTTGGGGTAAGATCTGGAAAACTCCTAGGTTTCATCGTCAGTCAAAGAGGTATTGAAGTTGACCCTGACAAAGTCAAGGCTATTCAAGAAATGCCTACGCCCATCTGGAAAAGCAAGTAAGAGGATTTCTTGGACGGTTGAATACATCTCGGTTTATCTCTCAAATGGCTGCTGCACGTGGGCGATATTCAAACTTCTTCGCAAAAATCAAGAGGTTGTGTGGACGGAAGATTGCCAAAAGCGTTGTGCAGTATCAAGGAATACTGTCAAAACCTCAATATTGATTCCTCGATCGAAGGAAGACCATTAATTATGTACCTTACCGTGCTAGAAGATTCCATGGGCTGCGTGCTTGGAGCAAGAAGATGAAAGCCGTGAAAGAGCATACCATCTACTACTTGAGTAAAAGTTCACAGTTGTGAAACTCGTTACTCCATGCTCGAGAAAACATGTTGTGCTTTGGTATGGGCTTGACGTCTCGCCAATACATGATCAATCACCACGACTTGGTTAATCTCCAAAATGGATCCATCAATCGTCTTTGAAAAGCACCTATGAGGAAGAATTGCTCGATTGCGAGATGCTATTATCGAATATGACATCAATACCGTGCTCAAAAGCGGTCAAAGGAAGCATTCTCGCGATCACTAGGCTTATCAACCGATCAACGAATACCAATCTCTCAGTTTGACTTCAGCGAGGATGTTATGCACTTAAAGATGAACGATTGTGACGAACCGCTACCTGGAGAAGGTCCTGATCTAGAATCCAGATGGGGCTTAATCTTTGATGGAGCAGTTAACGTTTATGGCAATGGAATTGGGCGATCATCATTACTCCGAGGGTTCTCATATTCCGTTTTCCGCCAGATTGCTATTTGATTGCACCAACAACATCGCAGAATATGAAGCTTGTATCATGGGTATCGAAGAAGCCATCGACTTGAGGATCAAGATCCTTGACATATATGGAGATTCAACCCTTGTGATCAATCAAATCAAAGACAAGTATGAAACTCATCATCTTGGTTTAATTCCTTACAGAGATTATGCAAAACGTTTGTTGACTTTCTTCAACAAAGTTGAACTAAATCATATCCCTCGAGATCATAATCGAATGGCAGACGCCTTGGCTACTCTATCTTCCATGATCAAAGTCAACCATTGGAACGATATGCCTAAGATCCGTATCAGACGCCTTGAAAGACCTGCATATGTATTTGCGACTGAAGCAATCTTCGATGATAAACCATGGTTCCACGACATTAAACGTTTTCTTCAAACTCAGGAGTACCTACTCGGGGCATCATACAAAGATAGGAAAACTCTAAGGAGGCTTTGTAGAAATTTCTTCCTAAATGAAGATGTGCTATACAAACGAAACTTCGACATGTTCCTGCTCAGATGTGTCGACAGACATGAAGCAGACACGATAATTCACGAAGTGCATGAGGGATCCTTTGGAACCCATTCAAATGGACATGCAATGTCAGAAAGATCTTGAGCGAGGATACTATTGGATAACAATGGAATCGATTCTTTGTAAAAGCGTCAAAAGATGTCACAAGTGCGGATCTCGGATAAGATCCATGTGCCACCAACTCTACTCAACGTTCTCTCTTCTCCGTGGCCTTTCTCCATGTGGGGCATCGACATGATTGGGATGATCGAACCAAAAGCGTCCAGCGGACATCGCTTCATTTAGTGGCTATTGATTACTTCACCAAATGGGTCGAGCGTCTTCGCCAAGCGTTACAAGACAAGTGGTTGTGAGATTCATCAAGAACAACATCATTTGCCGATATTGAGTTCAAGTAAGATCATTACGGACAATGGATCGAACTTGAACAACAAAATGATGAAAGAATTGTGTGAGGAATTCAAGATCGAGCATCATAATTCATCTCCTTACCGGCCAAAGATGAGCAGGCGTCGCGCCAACAAGAACATCAAAAGATCGTCGGAAGATGGTCATCACTTACAAGGCGGCACGAAATCGCCATTTGCTGCATGGGTATCGTGCTTGATGCAGCACTTCACGAGGGCAACTCCTTTTCTCTAGTATCGACATGGAAGAAGTGCTCCCGTAGAAGTTGAGATTCCGTCAATGAGAGTTCTCATGGAAACTAAGTTATCGAGGCGAATGGTGCCAAAGCAGATCGACCGGTGAACTTAATCGAAGCGTCGACCGCTTTGTGTCATGGACAGCTATATCAAAGAAGGATGAAGAAGATTTTGACAAAAGGTCCGACCTCGTGAATTACGAGAAGGCGACCTCGTGCTTAAAAGATTACATCTTTTCAACGATTCTAGGCAAATGGACTCCTAATTACGAAGGCCCCTACATCGTCAAAGAAGCTTTTCGGTGGTGCTCGACTCTCACAACCATGGGCGGTGATGAACTCCCGTATCACGTGAATCTTGATCTGATCAAGAAACACTTTGTCTAAAAAACAAAAAACACTCGGTAAGTCGAAAACCGAAAAGGCGGCTTAGGCAAAAATGAGCGTCTCGGTGGTGAAAACACGAAAGGCGGTCAGGCAAAATTAGAGACAATAAACAGAAATTATCCTGATATATTGAAAACCTGAAAAGGCAATCTATGCAAAAGTTAAGGATACAAAAAAATGACAAAGTAACTGCATCAATCTGTACTTCGTCAATCTGAAGAAACTTCCATCAATGGATTTTCAATCAACTCTTCTGAAGCAATAAACACAGTTGGAATTCAAAGTTGTTAGGGATAACAGTGGTTATTGCTTTCAATGTAGCCTTTTCCCAATAAATTATCATTTCCAACTCTTGTAAATAGCTCGTGGAATCACGCCTTTGGCTGATTACCATTCTATCCATAAAATTTGAGCTTTGTGCCCATTTGTTTGCAATTCTTGCTTTATTCTGTTTTGCAAAATAACGCTTTTATTGTGAAAATCACTTTTGAAATTAAAAGGTTTTAAATGAATTTTTACTTCAAATTTTGAAATAAAAGCGAATTTTCCTTTGAACCATGATCACATAAAGAACTTCAACAGTTTTCTCCATGGGTGTTTCGATCTCGGAAAGATAGAACAAGCCCTTACGGAAGTTTCTTCTCTCGTGAGAGATCATCAAGGGCGACATTCTTATTCAAAAGAATTCCCAACAAAGTTGCCAAAGATTTGCCTTTTAAGAAAGTTTAAAGCATGCAATTGGATCCATCATCGATAACATCGTCATTCTTGCAAATTTTCTTGAGTATTTGTTTGAGCTGTGGCGTGGTCCTTTTCCCAAATATCTCTTCATTGTCTTGTCAAATATCGGCCATGCATATGACATTCATAACATTCATACATAATAGCATCATTAATGCATTCACGCATTTCTCAATATTTGTTTCCATATCACTTTGGTTTAGATTGCATCTACTCATATGGGTATGTCGTATTCTGATATTTAAGTCTCTTCACACCTATCGAGATGAAGATATTCATCTTCATATCTCAGGTTAAAGAAACTTAAATAGGGGCATCTGTCATACCCCAAATTTTGACCTAATATACCACCATACATCATTGCATCTTGCACTTGATTCGAAACGAATTAATCGGGTGTAGCCTACGGGTCAAAATTAGGGTTTCGACAAATTTTCATCGATTCAAAGGTAATTAATTAGGATTTGAGTTTTACTCACCTCAATTGACCTATCCTAATCAACCATCAGCCTCTGATCTTGAGATATCAAATTTTTCCTCATAATCTATCGAGGATCGACCAATTAGGGTTTTCATCGAGGATAAGCAATCGATTTTTGATCAATAAATGAATTTTTGCTTAGATATTGATCTTCATATCTCCAATAAAACATGTTGACCTAATTTCTTGATTCAAAACATCACGAAGTTCACAAAGTTCATCGATCAATTTTTGATCATTTGATGAAATTTCATACATGCCGAAAAGTCAAACTTTGACTTTTGGTCAACTTTCAAAATAAAACTTTTCCATCATCAAAATACTTCAAATGATCCATCATGATCATAAAAAATCAAGAAATTTGGAAAAGTCAACAAAAAGTCAAAATTTTCAACACTTAGAAAAATTTTCAAGTGTTAAAATTTCACACTTTTTCCAAACTTCATGGCATTTTTTCACATAGTTCCATTTGGAATTAGAAAAAACTCAAAACATGAAAGTTGTAGCTCTTGAAACAAGATTTCCAAAATGTCCAAGAACTTGCAAATCCATGGTGTCTAGCTATACTTTTGATTTTGAAACATAGAGCTCCAAAATCCTTGATTTTCAAGTACAACTTTCAAAATTACAAGTCATTTTTTGCAAAATCTCTTTCTAGAAGCCTTGTCACTAATTGGAGATAGGCTAGAGCTGATAAAAATCAGTTGAAAGTAATTATGATGAGATAAGATCAAGTTAGATTTAACCATGGTTAAAAGGAAACTTCCTTTTGCATTTATTGCAAAAATGACTTTCTTGCCCTCTAAGGCAAGTTGTCCAAACAAAGCCTATCTTCTTTGCTTGCTATTCAAATCTTGACCTATAAGTAGAGGTCATGTTTTCCATTCAAACTACACCAAATCTATGCCAAAATAAGCTTTCTCCATTCTTTCTTAATTTTCAAGTAACATAGTTCAATTTGAGAAATCTTGCATTTTTCAAAACTTGTGAAAAAACATGAGAGATTTGGTGTCTAACATGTCATAAACATCATATGTAATTGGTTTGTAACTTAAAATCAACATAAGAAAAGATAAAAACCAAATTGCATTTCATGTTTCCAAACTTGCCAAAGCGCCTTAACCTTGAATTTGATGTTTGGCTCAAAGAGCAAGTTGTGATTTTTCCATTCAAACATCATCAATATACTTCATATGGATGATGCAAACCATTAACATTAACACCGTAACACCTCTAACATCGATTTCGAGTTTCACTTTGAAGCATGTGCAGGTGGACTTGGTTGGAATGATCCAGGCAAATTCATAGTGAGCAGAC
This sequence comes from Vicia sativa, assembly GCA_021764765.1. NCBI lineage: Eukaryota > Viridiplantae > Streptophyta > Magnoliopsida > Fabales > Fabaceae > Vicia > Vicia sativa. The sequence goes on from CM038796.1 coordinate 54,372,328, forward strand.
CATCCTCACACGATCCTTGAAGTCCACTGGTGCTATAGGAATCATCAAAACAAATCTAGAAACACTCCATTGAAGATTTCAATCTCAGCTTCAAGAGGTAAGAACTCAAACTTTGAACTCCTTGATTTCTTGCTTCCAGTTCAATAAGCTCTTGGTCGATTTGTTTCTGCACTATCACTGATCATTAACCCTCAATTAATTGCTTATTTCATTAACCATACACGATTTCAATTTGATTTTAAAGAATTAGGGTTCTTCGTGATTTCCGGGAATTAATCATGTTAAGCTAAAAATAAATGAAATTAAACCACAGCATCATGTTCCTGGTTCTATTTCGATCAAGTTTGATTTTTACATCGAGCAATTTCATTTAGAAACAAGGAATCCATGGCTGATTGAAGGATTGAGGAAAAAGAAGGTGATTGCGCGCGTTTTTTCAAATTCAAACCGTTGGTTTATAATATTATAACATGATTTGGCATCAATACACGAATGTATTGCCGTATTGCCGACTCACTCTTAAGTCATTCCTTGCCGCCTTGCCCAATGGTCCGGGTTGAGTAGCCTTGGGACCATTTTATAAACTTTGTCATTTTTCTTCATATTTTTTCAAACTTTGACTATTTCAAAACCCAATCAAAACTCCTCATTTTGAGGTGATTTTTTACACTTGTCAATTAACATGTCTATTTTATGATAGTGTCAAAAATTCAAAAATACTTTCATCGATTATATTTTATCGGTGAAAGCGATACATTTGATTACTTTTAAAGCACTTTCAAAAGGCGTTTTTCAAACTTCGAGCCGATTCTTTTCAAAGCTTGTAAGTAGACTTCACTTTTCAAAACACTTTCAAGATCTTTTTCAAACTTTTCATCAAACTTACATCTTTTCCATGATTGATCCAATTTGTGATTAAACAAATTCGTTTTTCCTCGAATTTCTTAACCGATCATGGGCCTCCCTCACGATGTAAGTCCCAAAATTCTTTTATGTACATAATTATTTCCTTGTACATATCAATTCTTTTATGTACATACCAATTTACACATACATATCTGAGATGTCCCTCTGTAAATACTCAAGGATAGACAAACTTCTTACATTTGTTTCATTTTACTGAATACCATTGGTATTAGAAGGAGCATTATTCGGTGAAGCGCTTTTAAACCAATGGGCCTCCCTTTTGGTGTAAGTCCCAACCCTCCTATGTACATCCACACCTCCTTGTACACAAATACTGGATTCGTGTACATATTTATTTCCTTGTACACAATTCAAACTTGTAAATAATCAAGTTACGCTTGTTTCAAACGTTCGTTTTACACACACTTGTTTATATTTCCTTCATCAACTCTTCTAAATAAACTTTACATGCATTGTTTATATTTCCTTCATAAACTCCTGTGAATAAACTTCATATACTTGTTCATACAACTGTCTAGTTATAACATAACAACTAGTCTAACCAATAGGTTCCCCCAAAGTTAGCCTCCTCTTGGGATTTGTACAAGGTAACTCATTCATCGAGTTTAGCCTCGCTTAGGCTTCATATAAGACAACACTCCCCAGCTGAGTCAGCCTCCTCTTGGGCTTCGTTCAAAAGACCCTCATTGAGTTTAGCCTTCTCTTGGGCATCAAACAAGAAAGAGACCAGGAAATCTCTTAACAGCCTCCTATTGGGCTTCCAATACAAAGAATCACCCGCGCTAGGTTAAAACCACGAGTATGATTTCCCGGTGAAATCGATCTTGAAATCCTAAAAGGATGGTTTCCCGGTGAAATCCCTTTTAAAGCCAAAGCCAGCCATACCCTATAGCTTCCTCTTGAGCTTCATACAAGGACCCTCGATGACCCTTGATGACCCTCGGAATGCCTCCTCTTGGGCTTACAATACAAGGACCCATGGGCTTCTTAAGAATCCCTTAATCAATCAATTTCTCCTTGAGATTTAGACATCTATTATCTCTATGGAAGAAGTATCTCATCTATCATATCACATACAATCAAAAACTTTTCAAACTCTTTTTAAACAAAAACATCTCTTAATCGTAAGTGGTAATGCTTGTACACTCAAGCAAAACACCCAATGCTTACAATTAAAATATTCAATCATCTTTTCAAACATCTTTCCAAAACTCGTAGTAGTAGCAGCTTGTACACTCAAGCAAAACACCTATAACTACGATGAAGATTTCAAATCAATCAAACCCTTTCAAAATGTATGTGATGAAATAGATTAGATACATTTTTCATTAAGATGACATTTGTCTGTGTCTCTTACTAACTCCCGTTGCTTCCACTAGCATAAGTGGGAACTACGATTGCTCTGACTTTCTCAACATCCTTTTGAGAATACGTAGGTACAAGGTCTCATCCTTGGCGAGCAAATTTCTTTCTCCCTCAAACCAAACAAACCATAGATCCCTTTGGATCTGAGCTACAAATGCTCGATTCCCATTAAGGGATATGTATCGAGAAGATCAAATGATCTTTGCGAGCACAATAATAACAAAACCTAGGATCCCACATAATCTATCCTTCTTAAAATCCAAAGGAGAAACTTTCCCAATCATAGAAATAGTAATTAAAACACACAAACATATCAAACATATTCATATATAAAGCTATAGATAACTATATATATTTAGGGTGCTCCATCTATTCCCTTTATATAACAAACCCCCTTGCCCGGAATCTCCCCAATGCGTTGCGTCTAGTTCGCGCTAGTCGTAATGCATATCATATCAATTGAGGGTATTGCAGCTTTCCCCCTTTTCATAATCATTTTCTTGTGTTGGAAATAATAAAGCTTGATGCTCGCGGCATCTTTATAAACAAATCAAAAGAGTAAATCGTTTCGAGCCAGAGAATCCGAATTCAAATTCGATTCCCTAGCGCGTCACTTTTTAACGCGAACAATTCCCTTACTCTATCTCTCGGTCGTAAGACTGTGCCTTATCCCTTTTAGGTTTTCACGATGCGTTCACCTTTCTCCTTTTGCGAGATAAAAAACGTTCGATGGCGACTTCATTGATATAGTTATCGGATGATGTTCGATGGGATTGTTTTGTTGGCGACTTCACGGGGATCGTCTTGGACTGTCTTTGGTCCGATCGGTCGATCCTAGCTTTTATTTTCATGTCTATTGGGTGTTTATTTATTTGTTTATTTATTTACTTGCTTTATTGTAACATCCTTTGTATGCTTGCATTGCATTCTATATGGCATATTTATTGCTTTCATATACTGGTTGGGCTGTTGTCCTGTGATCTGTTTCTGATTTGGGTGGGAGTTATAAGAGGTAAAAGGCCCCATACCCAGGCTAATAGACACATAGGAACACATAGGAATAGAGTGGAACATGTTGATGCGGATGTAGATCTTGTAGTGCGGCATGTCGTCCATGCTTAGAGGAGGTTCAATCGGGGGCTATCATCTTCACGTGGGTGATAAGATGTTAGTTTCTCTAAGCGAACTAGATCTTGGAGTTACCTTGACCTTACCCAAGCCTTAGTTTCACTGGCAGCGGGGCGGGATCATCATGATTATTACAGGTACCGTTGACTATGTTCTGATGGTGACTATGTTCTGATGGTGACTATGTTCTGATGGTGACTTGGTACTTTCTGTTGGTGATTTAGTATTTTCTGTTGGTGATTATGATTCCATTCAGTGGTATTTTCTAGCCGTTACTCTGTCCGATTTCCGATTTTTCTTCAATCAGAGCAGAAACAACGCAACAGTTTGATCAGTGTTCATGGAAGTAGTAAACCCATGATCAATGCATAGTGTACTTGCATCATAGCATGTTTATTTTTCTTAAAAGAAATGTCAGAAAAAGTATATTATTTTATCTAACCCCACATGCATATCATTTCCACGACTTCTTGTGGTTTATTATCAACATCAGGAGGGATACCAACAATCAGACCAACATTGAGGCCCTAAGGAAGACTTCTTCATATTCTTTTTGTTCATTCGACATCTCCGAAGTAAGAGCCGGAGGTACTCTTGTGAAGGATCTTATTGAAGAAATTCGAGAAAGGATCACGGGAACATATTGCCGTTACTAATGGAGGATTATGAGTTCTATGCCATGCAGTCTGCTCGGTTCTATGATAGTGAGCTCAAGTGTTTTACCTTTTAAGACTATCAGTTAGCACCTACTCTTGAGGAATACTCTTTCCTCTTGGGTATCAATATCACAAGCAGTTTGCCTTTTGTCAAAAGAATAGATACTCCTGATTTTGAAGCCATTGCTAAAGCCCTTGGTTTTGCGTGTTAGTGAAGTAAGGGACAATTGGGTTCGAAACATCGCACTTGTGGACTTCCATTGGGTTTCCTTTTAGTCAGGTGATGAATTTGCCAAGGTTGGTAGTTGGAAAAGCTTCAATACTATCTTAGCCGTCATGATCTATGGTATGGTGATTTTTCCCTCTTTTGAAAAGTTTGTGGATTTTGCTGCAATTTCTGTTTTCATGAATGACAATCCGGTTCCTACCATCTTGGCTGATACATATTATGCCATTCACTCTCGCCATGGTAAAGGGAACGTTATGGGCTATATGCCTTTTCTTTATCGTTTGTTCAACACACATTTGCCAAAGAGATGGCGTTTGTTGATTATGCTAAAACCATGAAGTGGTCTAGCCAGTCATCGCTTTTCACTTCATACGATATAGTTTGGAATACCATGTCGGCGGTTACGAGATCATTACTAGTTGTGGAGAGTTTCCAAATGTACCATTGATGGGAACTAAAGGTTGCATCGATTATAATCCTATATTGGCGCCACCAACTAGGATATCCTTTGGTGAAATACCCATTGTTCGTCGATTGACGGAAAGTATCTTCTTTGCAAATAATGAGAACCGGTTTTGCTAAATCAGTTGTTGTTGCATGGAGCTCGGTTCACAAAAGGGCGCGGTTTTCTTTGGTCAAAAGTGAACTATGCATTTGATTCTTACAGTTGGTTAAAAGATCGGGCCTCAAGATTCGACTCCCATACAAAGGGAAGCACCTTTGTATTCTCAACTGATTCCGTGTTTGAAAGTCGGTACTGATTTTGCTACTTCTTCCCATTCTTCATCGTAATCTCTCCTCTAGGTTTTGTGCGTATTGAGATTTACAAGCAGCTCGATCGGAGAATTCAACTTTGAAGGAGCGATTTACAAGCTCGAGCCATGGACCTAGCATTAGCTCTTCAAGATAAAAAGGTTATCCGTTCGACGAGAAGACCAAGTTTTGAAGGCTTATGGCTTACTTGAAGAAAGCAAAGAGTCGAAATGTAGTTCCTTTTCTTTTGATCGGATGACCAAAGAGTTTGACAAGGTACAAGAGAAGTTGAAGAATATGCGAGATAGCTAATGAGAAATTGAAAGCCAAGCATGGTGAAGAAATGCGGGTCTTAAAGAAGCAACTCATGAGGAAGAATCCAATGCTAAAGAGTCCCTCGGCGAAGGAAAGAACTTGAAGTTGAAGCCCAAAGTCGGCGGAGCGGATGACTATCCTTTCTAAAGAGGTTGAAGAATTGAAGACTAAGTGGAAATATGCTAGAGATGGAGAATATCGGCATATACCATGGTGAGATCCATATGCTCAAACGCAAGTGGCCCTAAATAAGTAGTTGCAAATGTTATTCGATGTTATCGATTGAAGAATCACCTCGAGCTTGTTGGATGGGGTTCGCTCACTATTGTGTTTGTATTAATACTCTATGATCCTGATTCTTGTATGACTTTATTTCATCTATGCATTTGGGCAATTGATTCTCAATCCATTGTGTGTTTGGTCTTGATAATTATTGTTGTCAATATTCTATTATTATTTGATGTTTGATAAGAAATTGCAAGAAAGTCTTGGAAATGATCATTTCATGCATCATGCATTAACCATGCATATACATACATTGTGCATAATTGGTTCATGCGGTTTTCTTATCCACATCGGTGTTTTTAGATTGCTTCTTCAACTTCTTACCGATACAATACGGAGGAATTCAAGGAGACAAATGGAGCGAGATACAAGGCGATATGGCGGATCGAATACCGGGATGGATACTAGAGTCAACCAATTGCTCGAGGTCATTCGAACATGGTCGTTCAACAAGTGAGTTGAAGGCTATAGTTTTGAAATACTCTTGAAACCAATGAAAGGGCCCAGTGCGGTCAATGCTCCCATCAACAATGGCGCGGCACAGTCGATAATCAAGTTGAAAATGGGATTGTGAATCGAACAATGGGCTGAATGGAGGTCAACCGGTGGTCCTACTCGGGGTTTGACGAATCATATGATGAACGGTTGCTCATGTTGAGAATGGAAATGGAGTTGTACCTCGCGTGATGAATCATCAGTGAGCAGTTGCGATCACCACAAGTTCATCGGTGCTCCGATCCTATTCCTCAACGGAGGAAGACTATATGGAAGATTGGTAATCTAATCTTTGATGAACAAGCTGAGTCGTGACTGCGTATGCTCGAGGCGTATCTGCGCTTTGAGAATCGAGGGTTGTGGGTTTGATATAAGCGATGGGACTTGTGCGGTGAAGATCCTCCCAAATTCAAGGTGCGGGCTGACTAAATACAAGGGTAATAATGTCCCAAAACTCACATAAGGACTTACTAGGAAGATGTCGCGTATTCTAAAGATGAGAAGCTCTGATGCACTTCTTCCGGGATAGCTTGGTTGGTGGTCCTCTGGATTGGTACATGAGTCTCGAGAGTTCTCACATTCAAACTTGGAGACTTGGTCCAAGCTTTTGTGCTACAATACCGATATATGAGACATGGCTCCAACTAGAACTCGATTACAAAATTTATCTCGAGAAAGCTAATGAATCATTCAAAGAATCATACAATGGCGCGAGATAGCCGAAATTCCGACCTCCTATGTTGGGCGTGAAATGGTGAATTTGTTTCTTTGGTACTCTGAGGCAATACTATACAAGCTGTAGTATATACGGATCCTTCAACGACATGGTAATGTTTGGCGAGCAATTGAAGTTGGAATCAAATTGGGAAAAATCCGAAATTAATGTCGGCGGAGGCCAACTAGTGGTGCCAAGAAAGCTTTTGGAGGTTATAAAGTTTGAGGAGAATCTAGTGCTCTTTACTCCAAGAGAGGTAGGGAAATATCAAAGTATGATCACCAAATTCTTCTTGTGACTATTCCATACTGCCGCTCCTCGAGACAAACTTATGCACCTTGCCAAGTAATCGAGAAAAGACCAAAGGACCGCCAAAGAAATTTGATCGATTACCCATGTCTTATCTTGATGTCTTCAACTATTTGGTGAGCTTGAAAATGATTGAGCTACGCCCATGGAAGTTGGATCCTACAAAGCACGCATAATTTTGATGCAAATGCCGTTGTGCTTATCATTACGATGGGCGGGGCATACTCTTGAAGCGCATTGCTACGAAATATAAGGTGCAAGAATTTCTCGATCGAAGCCATTAATTTATTGCCGGCTCGAATGTCATTCAACAACCGTTACCTAATCATGGTGGTCCCACCCATGCAATTTATGGTGATATGGGTCTCAGTGGTTATGAATCTTGATCGGTTGATCATTCCTCGATGTGGGTGAAAGAACAATTGTTGATGTAGGAGAATTTCTGTATGTGGCCTTGATTGTAAAGATTGTTTAGTGCAGCATGATGGTTGTGAATCTTTGAGTAAGGAAATCCAAAGTCGATTGAGAAGAAGACCTTGCGGTTTCGTAGTGGTTGTAAATGCCAGCGCTTCTGACGAGGTTGATGTAGTAACCATTAGGTTCCCCAAAGCTCCAATAATGATTAGGTACGCCAAAGGTCCCTGTTACCATCACTTTCGGGTCCTATACCATATTCTAATGAGAAAGCTATCCCATGGCACTATGGTGCTCAATTTTACCATGATGGAAAAAGCGAATGTTGATTCTCCATCGATAAAGATAAAGACAAACTGAGATTGATGATATTGCGGGTGAAAGCAGTTGACCCGTAGAGGTCAATTATCCTCTCCCGAGCGATTCTTTGAAGCCGGGCTAGGTTAAAGGCAAAGGAAAATGAGTTATGGCGAAAGTAATGAGTCGGTCCCAAAGTTCCACACCTATTGTGAATCGGATCTAGATAAGGATGTGGCGGGCTTATGAGGTATATTCGGAAGAGTGATTATAAGATCATTGATCAGCTTGGTCAAACACCTGCAAAGATTTCCATCTTGGCCCTATTGAGAGATTCTGAGCCTCACAGGAACGCCTTGATGAATTTACTAGGAACTTCGTTTGTGCCCCAGGAAATCTCTATTAATCAGTTCGAAGGTATTGTGAATAGCTTCTCTGCGAGCAACGGGTTGGGCTTCACTGACTCTGATTTACCTCCTGAAGGAAGAAACCATAGTAAAGCTCTCCACATCTCTATCGAAGTTAGCCATACAACTTTGTCTCGTGTGTTGGTTGACACAAGATCATCTCAATGTGCTCCCGAAGTCTGCTTTGATGAAGCTCGATTATGATGGAGTCGTGATTAGGCCAAGTGATTTGATTGTCAAGGCTTTTGATGGGTCTAGGAGGTCTGTGTTTGGAGAAGTGGACTTGCCAGTGAAGATAGGTCTGCAGACGTTCAAAATCACTTTCTTTGTTATGGACATTAATCCATCGTACTGCTGTCTACTTGGTCGCCCTTGGATCCATGGGGCAGGTGCGGTCACCTCGACTTTGCACCAAAAGCTGAAGTTCCTGGTTAATGGGAAGGTGGTTACCATCTGTGGAGAAGAGGAATATGTAGTTAGTTGTTTGAGCTCTTTACGCTATGTAGAAATCGAAGGAGAAACTCATGAGACTCCTTTTCAGGCGTTTGAAATTGTTCAAATTGTCAAGACTCCTCGTGCTGAGGTTAAAACACCAGAGGTCTCTATGACATCCTACCGCGAAGCTCGTGCTATTGTTGAATCTGGACATCCGGAAGGTTGGGGTCGAGTTCTAGTGCTCCCAACTCAGAAGGACAAGAAGGGTTTGGGTTATGTACCTGGAAAAGCGCCATTGGCATCTCCCGCACATCCAAATATTCCCCCGCCAATCCAGTTTGTTAAAGGAGGCATCCAATTTGAAGATGTTGATGCCATTGGGGATGAGACCGACAATGAATGCTATATCGATCAGTGGATTCGTCCTACTGCTCCGGGGCAAGAGCCAGCTAACTGGTTTTCTGAAGATATCGCCGTCATCACTCGTCTTCAAGAGTAATTTTCTTTTGTTTGCATCATGTAATAATTACACTACACCCAGGTGTAGTGAATCATGTTGTAGGGCCACCAATGTTTTGAATTTTCAAAGTTTATCATCAATAAAGGACGTTTTTTTGCATTCATATATTTTGCTCATTGTCTTTCTTTTTACGTTTTTACAAATTTAACATTGGCAATGTAATCTTTATTTTTCTTTTTGATCTAAAAAAAAAAACTAAGATAAGGAAATAAAATCAATCATGCAGATCTAGTTCCCCATTATTTTGAGGTTTCAATGGTAATGAATTTGCTATGGCTACTTATGACTTCAAAAATCCAATCTATCAAGCTGATGAAGAAGCTGAAGAAGATTGTGAAGTTCTGAAGAGTTAGCAGTTGTTGAGGCAAGAAGAAATCTATTCGACACACGAAGAGCCTTTAGAAGTGATCAACTTGGGTACTAAGGAGGTCGAGAAGTCAAGATAGGGGTTGCTTTAGAAAGCGTTAAGCGAGAGTTGATTGAGATGCTCAGGTATCTTGATGTCTTCGCTGGTCCTATGAAGACATGCACAGGTTGGATCTTGATATTGTTGTGCGAGTTGCCCTTGAAAGATTGTCCACAGTGAAGCGAAGCCGTCGAACTCATCCTGAGATGTCAAAGAAAATTAAAGAGGAGGTTCAAAAGCAGTTTGATGCTAGTTTTCTGAAAGTTGTTTCTTATCCTCCATGGGTTGCAAATATTGTACGAGTACCAAAGAAAGATGGCAAAGTTAGGATGTGTGTTGATTACAGGGACTTGAACAGAGCAAGCCCTAAAGACGACTTCCCGCTCCCACACATCGACTTATTGGTCGACAATACTGCCCAGGCTAAAGTATTTTCTTTCATGGATGGTTTTTATGGCTACAATCAAATCAAAATGTCACCAGATGATATGGAGAAGACTACTTTCATTACACCTTGGGGAACATTTTGTTATAAAGTGATGCCTTTTGGTTTGAAGAATGCTGGGGCAACATATCAACGGGTGATGGTCACTCTTTTTCATGATATGATGCACAAAGAGATCGAAGTTTATGTTGATGATATGATTGTAAAATCCCAGACAGAAGAGGAACACCTTGTTCATCTTCTGAAGTTGTTTAAAGATTACGGAAATTCGGTGAGGTTGAATCTAATAAATGCACCTTGGGTGAGGTCAAAATTGTTGGGTTTCATTGTAAGTGAAAAGGAATCGAGGTTGACCACCAAATTGAAAGCTATACAAGAAATGCTGGAAGGCGAAAAAGGTTCGTGGTTTCTTAGGGAGATTGAACTACATTGCTAGATTCATCTCTCATCTTACAGCCACGTGTGAGCCTATATTCAAATTGCTAAGAAAGATCGGACGGACAGGTGGAATGATAATTGTCAATTGGCTTTTGACAAAATTAAAGAGTATTTGCAGGAACCTCCGATTCTTTCGCCTCCAGTTGAAGGTAGACCTTTGATCATGTATTTGACAGTACTTGAAAGCTCAATGGGGTGTGTCGTGGGGCAACAAGACGAGTCTGGTCGAAAAGAGCATGCCATATACTACCTTAGCAAAATGTTTACCGACTGTGAAACAAAATATTCACTGCTCGAGAAAACTTGTTGTGCTTTGGCATGGGCTGCTCACCGACTAAGGCAATATATGTTGACCCATACCACTTTGTTGATATCCAAAATGGATCCAATTAAGTACATCTTCGAGAAGCCGACTCTCACTGGAAGAGTGACTCGTTGGCAAATGATTCTCACGAATCGATATCGATTATACTACTCAAAAGCTATCAAAGGTAGTGTATTGGCGGATTACCTTGCTCATCAGCCTATGGATGACGATTATCAACCGATGAAGTTCGAATTTCCGGATGAGGATATTATGTTTATCAGGGATTGTAATATTCCAGGCCCAGACGAGGGACCCGAACCAGGATCACGATGGACGATGGTGTTCGATAGTGCCTCTAATTCCTTGGGTAATGGTGTGGGTGTTGTTATTACTTCTCCAATAGGGTTTCACATCCCTTTCACTGCCAGGATTTGTTTTGAATGTACGAACAATACGGTGGTCTGACTTGTATCTTTGGGATCGAGCGACCATTGATTTGAGAATCAAGATATTGGAAGTATATGGAGATTGACTCTAGTAATTATCCAAATCAGCGGAGATTGGGAGACTCGTCACTAATCGATTCCGTATAAAGAGCATGTCTTGAAATTGATCCGTACTTTGATGAGATTACTTTCAATCATATTCCAAGAGAAGAGAATAACTTGGCGCGCATTGGCTACTTTATCGTCCATGTTTAAAGTTAAATGGACAAATGAAGCCCCTCTATCACCATCATGAGGTTGGACGAACTAGCATTTTGTTATGAGATGGAAGAGAAGTTGACAAAAAGCCTTGGTTTTATGATATCAAAAGGTATCTTGAGACTAAAGAATATCGAGAGGATGCTTGATCAACGATAAAAAGACTCTACGGAAATATTCCGCCATGTTCTTCTGAATAATGATGTGTTGTATAAGATAAATTATGATTACATTTTGCTCGGATGTGTGGATAAGCACGAGGCAAGCAAAATTATAGAGGAAATTCATGAAGGTTCATTGAACACATTCTAGTGGGCATACAATGGCCAAGAAAATCTTGAGAGCGGGTTACTATTGGTCAACAATGGAAACAGATTGTTATAATCATTCTAAAATATGTTACAAATGCCATATCTATGCCGATAAGATGAATGTAGCTCCTTCTCCTTTGAATGTCTTGACTTCTCCTTGGCCATTCACAATGTGGGGCATCGATATGATCGGAAAGATAGAACCAACCGCTTCCAATGGTCATCATTTCATTTTGGTCGCCATTGATTACTTCACTAAGTGGGTTGAGGCGGCGTCTTATGCCAATGTGACTAAGCAAGTGGTTACGCGTTTCATTAAGAACAATATCATTTGTCGATATGGAATTCCTGAAAAGATCATCACGGATAACGGTTCCAACCTCAACAACAAGATGATGAAGGAACTATGCGATAGCTTCAAGATTAAGCATCATAACTCTTCTCCTTATCGCCCGAAAATGAATGGGGCTGTGGAGGCAGCAAATAAAAACATTAAGAAGATCGTGCAGAAGATGGTTGTCACCTATAGAGATTGTACGAAATGTTACCCTTTGCTTTGCATGGTTATCGCACTTGTGCGTGCTTGACGAAACCCCTTTTCTTTAGTATACGGTATGGAAGTTGTCCTACCTGTGGAGGTTGAAATCCCTTCTTTGAGAATTATGACAGATGTTTAGTTAGATGGAGCTGAATGGGTCCAAAATCGTTTAGATTAGTTGAATCTCATTGGAGAAGAGGTGTGACAATGCGCCATGGACAAGTGTACGGAGGAGGATGAAAGCTGCTTTCGATGAAAATCGTCCCGTAATTTTCGGTTTGGCGATCTCGTGTTAAAGAATCTTGCCTCCATATGTCTGATGTCCGGGAAAATGGGCTCCGAATTATGAAGGACCATATGTTGTAAAGAGGGTTTTCTCGGAGAACCATGATGCTTACAACTATGGATGGAGAGGATTTTCCTCACCCCGTCAATGCAGACTTGGTAAAAAAATGCTTCGCATAAAATAGACCAATGAGTCGGTGGCTCGAGAGGAAAAGGTAGTCTCGTGAACACGGTGAGAGGTTCGGGCAAAATTTAGCGACAAGAAAGAGTGATAGAGTGAAAAATAAGTACACCCGCTAAGTTGAGCCCGTCAAGGGGCAATTTAGGCAAAAAAAGGGTATCCCGGTGGATCGAAAACCCGAAAGGGCGATCCAGGAAAAAAGGGGATTTAAAGCGAATGACTACGATCTGTATCGTATCTGTGTTGCTTCATTTCATTATAAATGGTTGATCTGGAAGGATATGGAAACAGTCCAATCAGTTTGTCCAGAAGGCAAGATGGCTAAGGTGCTTTGAAGACATGGAGGGTTATAGCGAAGTCAGATCCGTTGAAATCTGTCGTTACATTGCAATTTATGTCTCTCCATTATTTTGTAGTGTATGCAATTACCTCTTTTAGCAGTTGCTTCTTGATGTAAATGCCTATTCACGGGTTATGAAATCAATAAAATTTCAAATTTTTATCCAAAATTATGTTTGTTTTAGTTTTACTTTTTATTTTACTAGTTTGTTTGCAAAAAAATCGTCAAAATTTTGATAAATTTTGCATTTTAAAATATTGTTGTTGCTACAACGCATGATGTGAATTTTTGAAACTGCTTAAGATTTTGGGTATTGATGACGGTATCCAAAGTTTCCCACTCTGTGCTTGGAGACGTTGTTATGACTTGCAACTTGCAGGTAAATGATGGGTTATCAGTATGAGGCCCCTTTTCCCCAATGAAGAGTACATCTCGATCCAGGTTCATCCCCTGTGAAGTTAATTCTCAAGAAGGATTTATTTCCAGAAGGTCTTGAGGGACTGATCTTATTATCAGTGATTCGTGCCTCGACATACTGATATTGTCGTACTCCCCAGTATAAGTCTTGATGTTGGTTGAGGCTTATCCCCAGTGAGATCGATGCTCATACAGAATTCATCGCCAGAAGGATCTGATGAGTTGATAGTTCCCCAGTGATACACAATTCGACATATCGACATTATCATAATCCCCATTGCAAGTTATGGTGCGATCTCAGGTAAATCCCTGGTGATGTCGTTGATACCTGTTCTAGGCGAAATTCCCCAATGAATGTCCGTCGAATTCTCAAATTATCCCCAATAGAAGGTTGTAACCTTTATTCTCAGTGAAGGTGGTGTTTGAACCGTTGACTTAGGGTTGATATCCCCAGTGATTATGCTTGACAGATAAATTGTTATCGTATTCTCCAGTGAGTAGTGCCTTGCCACATCAAAGTTCCCATTGTGAATCGGGCCCCGGTCAATTGATTCTATTCCCCGGTGTAAGTCGCACTCCTCTGTGTGAAGTTATTTTGAGCATCTTCGAGAGTTTTGTTCTTAGATCAGCCATGTTAAGACAAGAAGATTTGTTTCCCAAGTGGAGTTGGATATAAGATGCATTCCCAATGAAGCTTTCTATCGAATCGGTTCTCTTCCCAGCAGATTAATTGTTCATATATTCCGGTATTTTTACACCGATGTGCATTCCTCAGTCAAAGTCTCCCCAGTGTGGTCTTGCTATTAAGATCTTTATTCTTGGAGACAAAAGTTGTTATGTTCTCCCCGGTGGATTCGAGGTTTAAAAGCTTCATATCCACATAGAGGATTGATTCCCTGATGAAGTCTACTGCCAGTTGATATACTCAAGATGTTAATGGTTGCTGTGATGTTTGAATTTCCCCATGAAGTTGTGTTCCCCAACGAAGTTTCTTTCGAAATTCCCCACGAAGTCTCCAAATTCCCCAGTGATAGTAGGAGAGTTCTCTAGAGAATTTTTCTGTATCCTCAGTAAAGAGTAATGACTCTCTCCCCATGAAGTAAGATTGGTTTGAAGTCCAAATCGATTATCCCCAAGTGAAGAACGCTTCCTATATTGGAATTGCAATTTATTTTTGCAAGTGTTCTCCAAAATCTACTCCCCAGTGGTACCTCTCTCTTGGATGTTAATGGCTCCTCAACAACCGATCATCAATACTACTACTTCTTATTTAATCATTCAAGCATGCACTCATTACATTGCATCTACCTTAAACGCGTAGCATTCCGTTGATTGGGAGCATTACGCCATAAAAGTTCAAACATGCATATTAAGTGTTTGCCAATTATGTGTATCCAGAAGAAATAAACAATCTCTATGTGGTTTACCCTCAAGTTTCTTTTCTCAACGGATCTCTGCTTCCCTAATTGTCACTTCAAATTGAGTGTCTTATGGGAACTCATTCTCTCTCCAGTGGAGTCTTTCGTGACTTTCTTTATCTCAGTCACGTTGGGTTGTATTACCCTTTTCCCCCAATAAGTCGTATACTTTCCTTGCTTATGCAAGTCAACGGTTATCTTACCCGTGTGTGCCTTTCTTACGTTTTCAAGTATTTGAGTATCCATACTTGGTGTGTGGTAATTCAGATAATTGCCACTCTTGAAGAATTATACCCCGCCTTTGGCCTAAGGGATATTATAGTTCTTCTGCGTTGCATGCACCTTTTTAAAGCCCGACATGGTGGCAATCTTTGTTAGAGTCCTCTCGATCAGTCTCTTTCCCCTGTGAGTTCGTCTTTGCCCGACGCCCTCTACCTCGTGAGTCCATCTTTGTACAGATGTTTCTCTTCCCCTTATTAAGTCCATCTTCACCCGATGGCCTCTTTGTTGTTTGTATTCGCCTTCTCCGGCATTTTCCTATGGTTAAGTTCATCTTCACCCGATGTTCTCTTTGTTGCTAGGGTTCGCCTTCACCCGACGTTCTTCCTATTTCTTGAGTTCACCTTCTCCTGGTGCTCTCTTTGGAAAGTCTTGCCTTCTCCCGGCACTCTTTCTATGGGTAGCTCGTCTTCTCCCGACATCTTACCTCATCGAGTTCACCTTCACCCGTGCTCGTTTTTTAGAGTCTTATCTTCTCCCGACGTCTCTCTTTGGTTGAAATTCACCTTCTCCCGGTGGTTTCTTCTCCAGTTAGTTCACCTTCACCCGGTGCTCCCTTTTAGAGTCTTGTATTCTCCAACATTCTCTTGGGTAAAGTATCACCTTCTCCCGGTGGTATTTTCTAGATAGGTTCGTCTTCTCCCGATATTCCTTCTAGTTTGTCAGGTAATCATCGTCTCCCGATGTTTATATCCTTGACAGTTGAGTTCGCCTTCTCCCGGTGTTCTCTGTGAGAATTTCGTCTTCTCCCGACGTTTCTCTTTGGTTGAAGTTCACCTTCTCCCAGTGGTTTCGTCTCCAGTTAGTTCACCTTCACCCGGTGCTCCCTTTTAGAGTCTTGTCTTCTCCGACATTCTCTTGGGTAAAGTATCACCTTCTCCGGGTGGTATTTTCTAGATAGGTTCGTCTTCTCCCGACATTCCTTCTAGTTTGTCGGTAATCATCGTCTCCGATGTTTATATCCTTAATGATTGAGTTCGCCTTCTCCGGTGTTCTCTGTGAAATTTCGTCTTCTCAAGCGTTTCTCTTTGGTTGAAGTTCACCTTCTCCGTGGTTTCTTCTCGGTTAGTTCACCTTCACCGGTGCTCCCTTTTAGAGTCTTGTCTTCTCGAGCATTCTCTTGGGTAAAGTATCACCTTCTCCGGTGGTATTTCCTAGATAGGTTCGTCTTCTCCGACATTCCTTCTAGTTTGTCAAGTAATCATCGTCTCACGATGTTTATATCCTTGTGATTGAGTTCGCCTTCTCGGTGTTCTCTGAAATTTGTCTTCTCAAGCGTTTCTCTTTGGTTGAAGTTCACCTTCTCCCGGTGGTTTCTTCTCCAGTTAGTTAGCCTTCACCCTGTGTTCCCTTTTAGAGTCTTGTCTTCTCCGACATTCTCTTGGGTAAAGTATCACCTTCTCCCGGTGGTATTTTCTAGATAGGTTCGTCTTCTCCCAACATTCCTTCTAGTTTGTCAGGTAATCATCGTCTCCCGATGTTTATATCCTTGACAATTGAGTTCACCTTCTCCCGGTGTTCTCTGTGAGAATTTCGTCTTCTCCCGACGTTTCTCTTTGGTTGAAGTTCACCTTCTCCCGGTGGTTTCTTCTCCAGTTAGTTCACCTTCACTCGGTGCTCCCTTTTAGAGTCTTGTCTTCTCCGACATTCTCTGGGTAAAGTATCACCTTATCCCGGTGGTATTTTCTAGATAGGTCCGTCTTCTCCCGACATTCCTTCTGCTTTGTCAGGTAATCATCGTCTCTCGATGCTTTTTATTCTTGACAGTCGAGTTCACCTTCTCCCTGTGTTCTCTTTGAGAATTTCGTCTTCTCCCGACGTTTCTCTTTGGTTGAATTTCACCTTCTCCCAGTGATTTCCTCCTCCGGTTGGCTTGTCCTCTCCCGACATCCAATTCTTTTGTTGAGTTCGCATACATCATCCTTGATGGGTCATTTCAATACAATTGTCCTCGTGAGCGGAATGCCCGAGTTTCGTTCATTTAAATTTGTCTCTTTTATTTCCCATCCACAATGAGTCGCTCTTCGTGGGTGTCTCTCTTCATCATCTCTGGTGGGTCACTTTAATACAAGTGTTCTCGTGAGCGGAATGCCCGAGTTCGTTGGTACAAGTGTGTCCTCCTTATATCTCTCCAGTGTATAAGTTCAAACAGAAAAATCCAAGAATATAATAATGTTCGCTCATATTCAGAGCGCGAATTTTACGGTTCATTTAAGTATTCATTCATCTTCTACATTGTTGGTTCAAAGGCTTGCGTCAATCTCACCCTCCGATCGAAGAAGATTGAATAGGGGCAGCTGTTGCACCCCAAAATTCGCCCTCTTCATTTTTCTAAATAAATAATTGGCTAACACTTGATCAGTAGGTGCATTGCATACATATCACTCATTCATTAGCCATGGGTTCCTGATATTCCAATCATATGAATTTGTACAGTTTTGAAGAAGAGGTTTGGCTCAAAAGTAGTGTCGAGTTTACATTATTTTGAGCGATATCTCAATACGCAAGATATGCGTGTCCAGAAGCTTCTAATTATTATCTCGCGAGTTGAGGTTTTGGTGTTTCGATCGCCTATCAGGTGGATATTGATTCTGAGTTCGAGCTCTGATGTGTCGTGGTCGAATATCTAAGCCGAATTGATTATATGGCCTTACGTGAGTTTGAAATATCGATGTCGACTTATCGATCCTGCGATTTATCGAGAAAATCAAGACAGACGGATAAAATGATATTTGAGTGCATGTATCAAAAGTCAACAAAAGTCAAACCAAGTGTAATTTGGTCAAAATTATGATCAAATGTTGACATACGAGAAAATCGGTCATTTGTTGAGAAAAGTCGGAAGAATCGGTGAAAATGAGGTTTCTTGCATTTAAGTAATCTTGGACTTAGAAAATTTTCTAAGTTTTAAGCACTTATGTTCGCAGACCATGTTATGCATCCGTATCTTGCCGATCGTGGTCGGAAGTTTGTGAATTGATAGTCGTTGGAAAGGCGCATTTCGTACTCGACTTTGTCCTTGTGAAGATTTTCGAGCGCGAATTTGAGTTATAAAGCTCCGAAGTTTGAAGTTCATAACTTTGAAGTTTCACTCGGTAAAATTTTGAGTGTTTTAACATGTTGGCTCGAATTCGGGGACATTTTACGTGTTTCGGCGTCGATTAAGTCGAGTTCAAAATCAAAGTTGTTCATTTAGTGGCAATCTACAACTTTCTTTGAAGAAATCGAATCCAGGAAAGCGGATCAAAAATTACGGAGCTCGGAGATTCTGGTTTATCATTTCTCAAAATTCAACACTTAGAAATATTTTGAAGTGTTTGTATCTTTCGGTAGCAGTTTAGAACGATTTTATCATAGTTAGTGGCTCGATCAAAAGTGTTAAGCGAAAAGTTGTTCATCTCACGGCAATCTATAACTTTGTTGAAGGTCGAATTCATTCGGGACTCATTTCGCGTTAAAGGTGGCGTGCTAGAGGATTTGAACATGAGTTGATTCTTTGGCTCGAAGCGATTTACTCTTTTGATTTGTTTATAAAGATGCATGAGCATCAAGCTTTATTATTTTCAACACAAGAAGATGATTTAATGATTATGAAAAGGGAAAATGAAATACCCTCAATTGATATTGATATGCGTAATGACTAAGAAACTAGACACAACGCATTGGGAGATCTGAGTAAGGGGATTGTTATATAAAGGGAATAGATGGAGCACCCTAAATATATATAGTTATCTATAGCTTTATATATGAATATGTTTGATATTTTTGTGTGTTTTAATTGCTATTTCTATGATTGGGAAAGTTTCTCCTTTGGTATTTTAAGAAAAATAGATTATGTGGGATTCTAGTGTTTGTTATTATTGTGCTCGCAAAGATCGTGGATCTTACGCATACATATCCTAGTAGAATCGGAGCATTTGTAGCTCGGATCTCTGAGGATCTATGGTTTGTTTAGTGCGAGGGAGATAGAAATTTGCTCGGCAAGGATGAGACCTTGTGCCTCGTATTCTCAAAGGATGTTGAGAAAGTCGAGCAATCGTAGTTCCCACTTATGCTAGTGGAAGCAGCGGGATGTTAGTAAGAGACAGACAAATGTCATCTTAATGAAAATGTATCTAATCTATTTCATCACATACATTTTGAAAAGTTTGATTGATTAAAATCTTTGTAAGTAAGTATTAGGTGTTTTGCTTGAGTGTACAAGCGTTACCACTTACATGTTTAAGAAAGATGTTTGAAAAGATTGAATCTTTTAGCTGTAAGTATTGGGTGTTTTGCTTGAGTATACAAGCGTTACCTTACAGATTAAGAGATGTTTTTGTTTGAAAAGAGTTTGAAAAGTTTTGTTGTATGTGATGTGATAGATGAGATACTTCTTCCATAGAGATGATAAGCGTCTAAATCTCAAGGAGAAATTGATTGGATTAAGGGGATGCTTTTAAGAAGCCCATGGGTCCTTGTATTATAGCCAGAGGAGGCATTAGGGTCATCGAGGGTCATCGAGGGTCCTTGTATGAAGCTCGAGGAAGCTATAGGGTATGGTGGCTTTGTGTTAAAAGGTTTCAAGAAACCATCCTTTTGGAATTAAGAGCAATTTCAAAATTTTACTCATGGGGATTTGAAAGTGATTTCAGGAAACCATCCTTCGGGGTTCTATCTTAGCGGGTGATTCTTTGTATTGGAAGCCCAATAGGAGGCTGTTAAGAGATTTTATGGTCTATTTCATTGTATGATGCGAAGGCTAAACTCAATGAGGAGTTCTTTTGAGCGAAGCCCGAGGAGGTGACTCAGCGAGTGTTGTTTTATATGAAGCCTAAGCGGAGGCTAAACTCGGATGAATGAGTTTTCTTATATGAAGCCTAAGAGGAGGTGAACTCTATGGGAGAGTTATCTTGTATGAAGCCCAGCGGAGGCTAAACTCATCTTGGTGATGAATTATCTTGTATAAAGCCAACGGAGGCTACAAGCTGTGGGAACCTATTGGTTAGACTAATTTGTTATGTTATAATTAGGCAGTTGTATAAACAAGTGTGTGTGTGTGTGATATGTATTCACGAGTTTATGAAGGAAATATAAACAATGCATGATGTTTATTTCTGAAGTTTATGAAATATAAACAAGTATACGTAAGCGAGCGTTTAAAGCAGTGAAACTTGATTATTTACAAGTTTGAGCGTGTACAAGGAAATGAATATGTACACGAGCAGTATTTATGTATGAGAAAAGATGGATGTACATAGGGGTTGGGACTTACACCATAAGGAGGCCCATTGGTTTGAAAGCAGTTTCAGGGAATAATGCTCCTTTCAATACCAATGGTATTCAGCGTATATCTGGATGAAATAAAGCGAGCGATCGAATTTTATCGTGAAAATATATGTATTATGTACGGATAAAAGTTTATATAGTATAAAAAATTTGATATGTACAAGGAAAATATGTATGTACATAAAGAATGTTGGTTTGTGTATACAGTGAAGTGAAAACAAGCGATCGAAGTTTGTATATACTTGAGTATAAAGGTATCATGTTATAGGATAAAAATTCATATGTATTTGAAGAGAGTTTGATATGTACAAAGAAATATTATGTACATAAAAGAATGTTATGGGACTTACACGTGAGGGGCCCATTGGTTTGAAAGCGGTTTCACGGGAATAATGCTCCTTTCAATACCAATGGTATCGGTATATAAACAAGCGAATGAAAACAAGCGAAAGAAATTTGTTTATGTTTGAATATTGACAATGATAATTTGAGTATGTACAGAAAAACTAAATATGTACAAAAAGTTGGGACTTACACGTAAGGGTGGCCCATGATCGATTGAGAAATTCGAGAGAAAACGAATTTGGTTTTATCGTTTAAATCGGATCGATCATGGTAAAAGATGTAAGTTTGATGAAATGTTTTGAAAAATGATTTGAAAATGTTTTGAAATGTGAGGTTCATTTATGAAAAGTTTTTGAAAAGAATCGGAAGTCGAAAACTTGAAAATTTCACCTTAAAAGGAGGTTTGAAAAAGTGTTCAGAACGTCGTTTTCGGCTCGATTAAAATATAATCAGATGAAAGTTTTTTCTGAAAATTTTTGCACTATCATAAAATAGATGTATTTATTGACAAGTGTACAAAAAATCACCTTAAAATAAGGAGTTTTGATTGGTTAAAAAAAATTGTGAAAGTTTTGTGAAAAAACATGAAAAATATGAAAAGTTATAAAAAGAAATGGTCCTGATGGGAGTTGAACCCATGACCATTGGGTAGCACACGTGGCAGAAAACCTTTAAAGGCAAGCAAGCTACCACTGAGCCAAACGCGCATTGGTGTTTAGTGGATCAAAACACGTGTAAACATGATATTGGAAAGTTTTAAAAATTTAAACTCAAGAACACGCGCGTAAGCTATGTTCTTCGTTTTGATCTTCAAATTCATCAATTCCAGCTACAATCTTCGTTTCTCAACGAAATTGGAAGTAAAATGAAACTTACTCGATTTTGAACAACGAACACGATGGTACTTGTTAATTGTATTTATTTTAAGCCTAGAATGTTTGAATTTCTGGGAACCACGATGAACCCTAGAACTGAGTTTTTCAAATTAAATGATGTGTAGTTGATGATTCTTTGATTTTCTTGAGGGCTTATGATCGTGTTAGGTGCGAAGAGATTGGCCAGAGTTTTTTGTTTAAGTTCAAAGAATTGTGATATCGATTCGTGTTCTAACTTTGTGTAAGTGGAGATCGAATTCAATGCAAGAGTGTTTCGAGCTGTTTCTTGATCATTTGAGCATCATCGGCATGTATGGAAGCTAAATGGATGATCTGCACTTCTTGAATCAAGTTGGGTCGTGCTACACAAGTCCACCTGCATAAGCTCAAAAATGGGAACTGGAAATCGTGTTAAAGCAGTTACAGTTGCTTGCTATTAGTTTGGATCATGTACATGAGGTATATGGAAGGTGTTAGGATGATTAGATCCAACTTGTTCCATTAAAACCATGAATTGAATGCTTATGGCGGTTTGTACAAGTTGGAAAAATGAAAAGTGATTTCGATTTTTACTTGTTTTGTCTTGGTTTTATGTTCAAACAAGTTTCAAATTGATTATGGAATGTATTTGACACCAAAGATCTTATGTTTATTCACATTTTTCAAAATGCAAAGTTTCTCAACATCACTATGTTTCTTGATTTTCAAGTAAGAAGAGAAAGCATGGATTTGCATTGCTTTGGTGTAGTTTTAGACTTGAAATGTGATCTATTTATAGGCCAAAGATTACGAAATGTTAGGCAAGAGTACATGGCAATTGGAAAATCAAAGATGCCTTAAGGGTAAGAATGACATTTGTAAAGGAAAAGGAAGTTTCCTTTTTAACCATGTGCTATTTTACTTTGATCCTATCTCATCTCAATTATTACTTCCAAGCTGATATTTATCAGTTCAACAATCCATTTGGCATGGTTGCAAGTGGTCTAAATGAGAAAATCACAAAATGACCTATAATTTGATGTTTTGGATTTTGAAAATCAAGTTCATGAAGCCTTATGTTTCAATTTCAAAAGTATAGCTAGACTCCATGGATTTGAGTTCTTGGACATTTGGAAAGCTTGTTTCAAGCTACAACTTTCATGTTTTGAGTTTTTCAATTCAAATTGGAACTAGGTGAAAAAATGGCATGAAGTTTGGAAAAATAAGAAATTTCAACACTTAGAAAATTTTCTAAGTGTTAGAACTTTGACTTTTGTTGACTTTTCAAATTCTTTATTTTTATGATCATGATGGATCATTTGAAGTATTTTGATGATTGAAAAAGTTTTGTTTTGAAAAATTTGACCAAAAGTCAAAGTTTGACTTTTACGTGAGATGAATTTTCATCGGATGTTTACGAAATTGGTGATGAAGTCATGAACCTGTGATGTTTTGAATCGAATTAGGTCAAGATGTTGTATCTAAGATATAATGACCAATCTCTATCCAAAAAGTCATTTCTTGCTCAAAAGTCGGAGAAAACTCTGCGATCAAAACCCTAATTGGTCGATCCTCGATTGATCTATGAGAAAAATGGATATCGAAGATTGAAGGTGATATTTTGATCAAGATAGATCAAATGAGGTGAGTAAACTCAAACCCTAATTGGTTACCTTTTGAATCGGATGAAAATCGGTGAAACCCTAATTTTGACACATGAATGCTACAGATTAATCTTTATCAGGCGTTAGTGATGCAATGATGCAAATGTGAGATGGTATATTAGGTCAAAATTTGGGGTATAAATAATGACCCTTTTAAGTTTCTTTAACACGAGATATGAAGATGAATATCTTCGTTTTGATAGGTGTAAAGAGACTTAAATATCGAGAATCTGTAAATTTTGGACCTAAGATACCAAAAATGCGGATGATGCAAAATGATTGAAAAAGTTCCACGGAGAAATATCAAAGAAATGACATGGTGGCGGAAATTTGTGGATCGTCCATTTGGGAAAGAAAGATTCACAAAACATGTGAATATTCATTTTGGAAACAAAGAGATTACCTTACATCGACCTCGTGACAATGTTTAAGGTAAGTGGAAATGATATTACCAATTATCGACTTTGTGATAGTTCATGGTAATGAATTACGAAGATGTTACCAATTATCAGTGAAGTGATAACTACAACAAGGTAAATCTTGAGAAAAAATTTGCTATGTATTCAACATTGTGAATAACGGACAAATGAAAAGCGATTTCAAATGGGCTCTAAAGATAATACCAATTATCGACAAAGTGATAACTATAACAAGGCAAATCTTTAGAAAATTCTTTGTATATTCACTTTGTGAATAACGAGATAGATGAAAAGCAGAACTCAAATGAGTTTTCCTTTTGGATACAATCTTGCGAGGATCTCTCTTTTTGAGAAGATCACGGGCATTTTGATTGGAAGACAGGGTTTTCTTTTACGGAAAGACAAGCTGCTTTGGGAAATTTCTCGTATAGTCATGATTTTGACCTTGTTGAGAAGACAAACTTTTATGACAATTTTATGAATGAAGAGAAAGAGAAGGACTCAGATGATGAGGCTATTGCTTATTGTTTTGTTGATTACAGACAGGGTTCTATCCAGGAATGAACTGGAAAGAAAAAAAAATCAATCAAGACGTTATTCCCATTGAGGAATGATCTCAGCTGGGGAATGTAATGGAGAGAAGAAAATGCATTTCTCTGTTTGGGAATACTCCGTTGGGGAAAAAGATGTATTTTTTTCTGTTTGGAGATATTCTACTGGGGACAGGCTTGTACTTACATGAGTAAGCGTGACTTACACCAGTGTTATGAAAGCAAACATTTCAAGGAATGCCAAAATGCACGAATGATGCTATTATGTATGAATGTCATGAATGTTATATGCATGCTAACAATACTTGACAAAGACACTAAAGAGATATCTGGGAAAAGGACCACGTCAGTTCGAACAAATACTGGTGGAAGTTGCAACAATGGTGCGACGTTCAACGATGAAGAATTTGAGTTGCATACTTTAAACTTTCAGAAAGGCATTTCATTGGCAACAGCTGGGATTCTTTTGGGATAAGAATACCGTCCTTTGATGATTCTGCTGAGGATAAGAGACTTACATGCGGTTGTTCTTTATCCTTGAAGATTGAAACACTTACGGAGAAAACCGTTGAAGTTCTTTCATGTTCATAGTTCAAGGAAAATTTTTTTTGCTTCAAAATTTTTGAGTAAAAATTCATTTAAAACATTTTAGTTTCAAAAGTGATTTTCACGATAAAGCGTTATTTTGCAAAGCAGAATAAAGTAGGAATTGCAAACAAAAGCCTGAGGCTCAAATTTATTGAATAGAATGGTAATCGCCAAATCGTGATTCCATGAGCTATTTACAAAGTTGGAAATGATAATTTATTGGGAAAAGGCTACATTGAAAGCAAATAACGCTATTATCCTAACAACTTTGAATTCAAGTACAGCTTGGAGGAAGAGTTGATTGAAGATCCGTTGATGGAAGATTCTTGATTAATGATCACGGCTATGATTACTTTGTCATTTTGTATCCTTGTTTTGCCTAGATTGCTTTTTAGGTTTCCAATCTATCGGGATATTTTCATTTATTGTCTCTAATTTTGCACGGATTTCCTTTTAGGTTTTCAATCCACGAGGGCGCTCTTTTGCCTAGTAGTCCTTTTCGGGTTTTGACTTACCGAGCTCTTCTTTTGTGTTTTTAGACAAAGTATTTCTTGGTACATCGGCATTCATAGGATGCGGGAGTTCATCACCATCCATGGTTGTGAGAGTCATAGCATTGAGAAAAGCTTCTTTGACGATGTATGGGCCTTCGTAATTAGGAGTCCATTTGCCCTAGAATCGGTTGAAAAGGCAGAATCTTTTTTAAGCGAAGTCGCCTTCTCGGAATTCACGGTCGGACCTTCTTGTCAGCTTTCTTCATTCTTCTTTGATAGAGTTGTCCATGACCACAGGCGGTCGGTGGTGCATCGGCATTCATAGGATGCGGGTTCATCACCATCCATGGTTGTGAGTCATAGCACCGCGGAAAAGCTTCTTTGACGATGTATGGGCCGTAATTAGGAGTCCATTTGCCCAGAATCGGTTGAAAAGCGAGAATCTTTTTAAGCGAGGTCGCCTTCTCGAATTCGAGGTCGGACCTTCTTGTCGAGCTTTCTTCATTCTTCTTTGATAGAGTTGTCCATGACACGGGCGGTCGGTAGCTTTTCTTCAATTAAGTTCGGTTGGTGTATGCGCTTTGACACTATTACGCCTCGGATAACTTTGTTTCCATGAGAACTCTCATTGATGGGATCTCAACTTCTCACGAGAACCTTGCTTCCATGCCGTGTACTAAAAAGGAGTTGCCCTGTTGAAGTGCGTCTTTGATCGATACCCATGAGAGAAAATGGCGACATTTCGTGCCGGTCTTTGTAAGTGATGACCATCTTTTGGGCGATCTTTTGATGTTCTTGTTGGGTGCTTCAGCGCCGTTCATCTTTGGCCGGTAAGGAGATGAGTTATGATGCTCGATCTTGAATTCCTCACACAGTTCTTTCATCATTTTGTTGTTCAAGTTTGATCCATTGTCAGTAATGATCTTGCTTGGAATTCCATATCGGCATATGAGGTTGTTCTTGATGAACCTCACAACCACTTGTCTAGTAGCGTTGGCATAAGGCTGCTTGACCCATTTGGTGAAGTAATCAATGGCCACCAGAATGAGGCGATGTCCGTTGGACGCTTTTGGTTCAATCATTCCAATCATGTCGATGCCCCACATGGAGAAAGGCCACGGAGAAGAGAGAAAGTTGAGTAGAGTCGGAGGCACATGGATCTTATCTGCGTAGATCGGCACTTGTGACATCTTTTGCGTGTTCGACAATCGATTCCATCATTATCAATAGTATCCTGCTCTCAAGATTTTCTGGACATTGCATGCCCGTTTGAGTGGGTTCAAAGGATCCTTCATGTACTTCATGGATGATCGTGCGCTTCTTATACATCAGCGCATCGGCGAGAACCATATCGAAGTTTCTTTTGTATAGCACATCCTCGTTCGGGAAGAAATTCTGGAAAGCCTCCTTAGAGTTTTCTTATCCTTGTCGATGCCCGGCGGGTACTCGTGTTTGAAGGAAGCGTTTGATGTCGTGGAACCACGGTTTATCGAAGGCGATTCTTGAATCGTATCACGGTCTTTCAAAGGCGTCGTCGGATTCGGGCATATCATTCCAATCATTGACTTTGAACATGGAAGATAGAGTAGCCAGGCGTACGCCATTCGGTTCGATCTCGGGGATGTGATGCAGTTCAACTTTGTTGAAGAAAGTCAACAATCGCCTCACATAATCTCTGTAAGGAATTAGACCAAGATGATGAGTTTCATACTTGTCTTTGATTTGATTGATCACAAGGGATGAGTCTCCATATATATCAAGGATCTTGATCCTCAGTCAATGGCTTCTTCGATACCCATGATGCATGCTTCATATTCTGCTATGTTGTTGGTGCAATCAAATAGCAATCTGGCGAAAAACGGGATATGAGAACTCTCGGGAGTGATGATGACTGCCCCAATTCCATTGCCAAAAACATTTAATGCTCCATCAAAGACTAAACCCCATCTGGATTCTGGATCTGGTCCTTCTCCGAGTAGCGGTTCGTCGCAATCAGTCATTTTAAGTACATCACGTCCTCGTTTGGGAAGTCAAATTTGAGAGATTGGTATTCGTTGAGCGGCTGATGAGCCAAGTGATTGGAGAGAATGCTTCCTTTGACCGCTTTTTGAGCGCGGTACTGGATGTCATATTCGGATAACAACATACGCCATCGTGCAATTCTTAGGTTAAAGCGGGCTTTTCAAAGGCGTGCTTGATTGGATCCATTTGGAGATTAACCAAGTCGTGTGATTGATCATGTATTGGCGGAGCGTTTTGAAGCACCAAAGCGACATGTTTTCTCGAGCATGGAGTATGAGTTTCCACGATCTGTGAACTTTTTACTCGAGTAATAAATGGCATGCTCCTTCTTCGGTGTCATCTTGCTGTCAATCTGTGCCATGGACAATTCTAGTGCAGTAAGGTACATGATTAGCGGTCTTCCTTCACTGGAGGATTAGTATTGGTGGTTACGGGTATTCCTTGATCTTGTCGAATGCTTTTAATCGGTACATCCCACAACCTTTGATCTTTGCGGAGAAGCTTGAATATCGGCCCAGGTGGATCATCAGAGATAAATACGGAGATGTAATTCAATCGTCCAAGAAATCCTCTTACTTGCTTTTAAAATGCGTGGCGTAGGCATCTCTTGAATAGCTTTGACTTTGTCGGGGTCCACTTCAATTCCCTTTTGGTGACGATGAAACCTAGTAGTTTTCGGATCTTACCCCAAAGGTGCATTTGTTAGGATTAGAGGATTTGAAATTTCCTTAGTCGTTGAAACAACTTTAAGAGATAGTCTATATGTTCATTTCGATTATCGGACTTTGCTATCATATCATCTCGTAGACTTGATCTCTTTGTGCATCATGTCATGAAGAGAGTAGTCATTGCACTTTGATAAGTTCTTTGCATTCTTTAATCAAATGGCATTACTTTGTAGCAAAAAGTGCTTGGCGTGATGAAGGATGTCTTCTCCATGTCTTGAGGAGCCATTCGGATCGATTATAACCGGAGAAAGTCCATGAAGGAAAGATGTTGAATTTTGCGATGCTATCCACTAGCATATCGATATCGGATGTGAAATCATCTTTTGGACTTGCTTTGTTCAAATCCATGAGTCAACACACATTTGACCTTTCCATCTTTCTTGGAGGCGAGGCACTATGTTGGCTAACCATTGAGGATATTAGTGACAAGGAAACAGTCAATTTTTGAACTTACTTTTTGATTTTGTCGGCCATTTCGGTGAACTCTTCTCGATTTTGTAGCGGTGGACATTCGGCTTTAATGGCAAATGATGTTCCACAATCTTTGGTATCTAACCCTGGCATGTCCTGGTAGGACCAAGCGAACACATCAACATATTCTTTGAGAAGATTTATCAGTTTGCTTTTGACACTGCTGTTGAGTGAAGCTCCGATATTTACTTCTTTTCTATCTTCCTTAGAGCCCAAATTGATTGCTTCTAGAGGTTCTTTATGAGGCTGAATGATCCTTTCCTCGTGCTTTAGCAGTCGGGAAATTTCATCGGGGATCTCTTCTTCAACTTCTTCCTCGGCGACTTCACAGGGGATTTCAAAGTTGGGAAAGAGCATAGAGTTATTGCTTTCAATGGATTTGTCCATCTGTTAATCTGCATATTTGATTTATGTTTGATTAATTAACTCTTTGTCATCATTTTTTTTGAAGAAAGTTAAGGTGAAAGTGTATGCAGATTAATTTTATATTTTTGAAGATTTTTTTTTATATTTTTGTTGTGTTTTTTTAGGATTATCATTTCCAAGAAAGGGTAAAAATGAAAATAAACACACAGTGTAGAAACAAACAACGCGTTTTATTTATAATTCACACTATGAAGCAGGCCTAAAACACAAACTCATTCGCCTTGGGCAAGGCGAAGAAATTATTTAAAAGCTAAAACCCTATAAAACATCTCTACACTTTGGGCGAAGTGAGTTCAAAACAAAAGCAAAGATAAACTACTTAGAGCTATGAACATTAGTCCGAACTTCAGCGGGCTTCCGATGTGTGAACTCCTTGGAAGTCGAGGTATTGGGTAATTTTCCGCTTGGTTTAACCCTTGAGTAGACTTTGGTTCTTTGGTGGCGAGGCTTTGAAGACTACGGGCGATGGCCCTTGCCTTTTGTCTTCTTGAAGCAATCTTCTTGATTAACGGATCGGGAAGTATGAGATGTAGCATATGTGCTTCTGTTGATCTTTGTGTTGAATTTTGGGATGTATCCTCCAATCTTACAGTGAAGAGACGTTGTGGTGACACTTTCCAAATCGCATCTCGAATCATACTCTTGATCTTGGTGATCATGTTGATGTAGTAGTAACGAGGATCGGTTTAGTGAATTCCGCAGTGTGTCGGCGGAGATCTTCATTTGGGATCTCGATCATTGATTAGTTTGGGAAGGCAGTATACCTCTTACCTTGACTAGGATAGTCAAAAGAATTACCCCATCACGTGGGTTGGATATCTTCGATTATGATTTCGAGCTTTACTGTGATGTATTTCACCATGTAGTCGAATTTGCCACTTGGTTCTCCCAAGTATCCCAAACTTCAGCGAGGGACGGTGGATTTTCATATTCTTTGCGAGGACATGTCTTTGATAAGTGCTCTATTCTTCAGATTCAGATGGATCGTCTTCATCTTCTTCGATGGTTACAACGCTAACCTCTTGGAGAAAAGGACTTAGGAAACCCCCACTATGAAATACTTCCTTGATCGGAAGTGCTTCATCCTTTTGCTTGTCTTTGGAGAATCGGTGTGAACCGAGTCCGGTTTTTGTTTCGTTCTTGACAGGTTTGAGTTCCTGTCCCCATCCTTCAGCATTGCCATCTTTCATAATCTGTGCCGCTTCTTTATATGAAGAGATAGATGATCTGTTTTTGTTGGCAAATTCATCTTCTAACGGATGCTCTGGGAGATGTGTCCCTTGACGTCATTAGCGATGATGAAGAAAGCTGGACAAATGGCTCACAAGCAAAGCTTGTTCTGTGATGGTCACCAACTTTCCATTCTTGTGAATTTTAATTTACGATGGAGTAGAAATTCTTGCTCTGCATCGTGGATCGAGTCTTCCTAATGAGCAGTTTGTGTCGGTGAGTACGTCCATGACTTGGAAAGTAATTTGGAAAGTGTAGACAATTGTCATCGGAGATCAACTTCCCCGATAAGCGACTTCCTTGATCCATAGCTCTTACTATTATGTGTTGAACTTCATTGGCGTCCCTTTGTAAGCCAAGCGAGCGAGTGTCGTTTTCGGCATTACGTTCAAAGATGAACTGTATCTACCAATACATTGGACGGGGAATCGATTGGCGAATCATCGAGATGTGGAGGCCAAGTTGTGATCTTTCCTTCTTGGGAAGTTCTTCGTCCTTGAAGCTTAGATTATGCAATTGTTATGTTGGAGGCGATCCTCAAGCTGTGCAGTAGTCACATCGTGATCCACATAAGCACAGTCTAGTACTCTCATCAAAGCTTCTCGGTGAGCTTGAGTTGAGGTAGAGGCAGTGTTGAAATCTTGGAAGGTCGCATCGGTTGATCTACGACTCGGTATTAGCTCTTTTGATTAACCCGTTATCTCATCAAAATCTGCGTTGGCGTTGGCTCTGTCGGGAGAAACAACATTTGTGCTCGGGTTAACAAGCTGGAATCATTGTAGGATTCTCGGAAGATATATTAGCTGGATTTTGTTGGACAACGAGGAGCTGAGGCGGTCTAGGTGGCAATGGGTGTGCACTCGTCCACTTCGTGTTACTAAATCCGATTACATTATATTAACATTAATTGGAAGAGTAGGCATGGGTTTCTTCTTCCATCCTCTATCGGGGTTGCATTGTATTGGTAAGGAATTGCTTTGGTAGAGCGTATGGAGCAGTTGGGTAAGCAAATCACCAAAGGAGACTACAGTCTTGGGCTGTTGCATTCAATCTCCACATGCTTGGGTATGTTGAAACAAGGGATGATGGCGTTTACTTGAGGTTTTCGAGTTGATATACGAGACTAAAAGCTCATGCGGAAAATGCCCTCTGTATTTCGTCATGGTCATCTCATTTACGTAGATCTGTAGATCGCGATGTCTAACAAATCTTTGGATATCTGCTCTTATGGTGGAACATCCTTGAATATTCTTGGGCGAGATCACGACTGTGTAATCATGCTTAGTGAAGGTGCTCATTGCTTTGTATGCTTCATGGAGATGCACCAAGTTTCCTCACGATTAAGTTTAAATGCATGCGAGGTACATGCATATATCTCGATTATCAAACTCCTTTGAGTGTCCTTTGTTGGGAAGCGGATTGGCTTGCACATTCGGACTTGTATTTCTGAAGGAAAGAAGATTAGATCTCACTAATCTCTGTACTTTTGTCTTTAATGCTATACAATGCTCAAGGTCATGGCCTGGTGCCCCTTGATGAAAAGGGCAAGATACGTCTGTTTTGTACCACCATGGTAATTTTTCGGGAACCGGAGGTGGTGACCTTATGCATGTCAGTTCTTTTCTATTAGCGGGGTAAAGTTACGTATGCGTTATTGGGATCGGGTCGAATTGCGTAACCCGAGGCGTACGATTTTGGTTGTTAAACTGCTGAGCCTGTTGACGAGGATGTTGAGTTTGTTGATTTTGTTGAAATTGCGGAGTTTGTTGGAATTGCGGAGCAATTCTTGTGTTTGGATTTGTGTTGACGGCGGGTGCTATGGCAGCTACCTGTCGTTGTTGAATGACATTCATGCGTGGTTTCCCTCGGGATACCATTCCTATGTCATGTTCTTTTTTCCTTGGAAAACTGGTTCCAACCTTCTTTGTTCCACTAGAAGATCCTGCTTCCTTGGTTAGGCGTCCGGTTCGAACTCCCTCTTCTAATCGCATTCCCATGTTTACCATTTCGGTGAAATCTCCGGGAGCGCTAGCGATCATTCGTTCATAGTAGAATGAGCCTAGAGTATTCAAGAATACCTTAGTCATCTCCTTCTCTTCCAATGGTGAGTTGACTTGGGCAGCAATTTCCCTCCATCGTTGCGCATATTCTTTGAATGTCTCTCTTTCTTTCTGAGACATGGAGCGGAGTTGGTCCCTATCAGGAGCCATATCCAAGTTGAACTTGTACTGCTGGACAAAGGCTTCACCTAAGTCGTTGAATGTTTGGATATTAGTCTTTGTCTAAACCCATGTACCACTTGATTGTGCACGGTGAGACTATCTTGGAAGTAATGGATTAACAGCTGGTGATCTTCGTTGTATGTAGACATTTTCACGGCATACATCATTGAGATGACTTTGAGAGGAGTTTCCTTTGTACTATTCAAAATCGGGGACTTTGAATTTTGCGGGTATTCTTCTGCGAGGAACTAACCACAGATCACAGGCGTTTTCCCAAACAATTCTTTCCACAATTGTTTTATCTCATTGCATTTTGAGAGTTGTTCTGGAGATTTTCCATTGAACCCGTGGATTTGCGTTCTTGCGGAGTATGGTAAACTTCTTCGTCTATGGTAGCGTGCACTCAGGCTGAGTTTGTCATGATCGGTTGGGAAGCTATTATTACTTATGGAAGAGTTACTCCACGTTGCGGAGTAAATGTAGAGTTCTTTGCAAAGTAGGTATTTCAAGCGAGGTTGTTTGAGAAGTTGGTTGGCGAATTCCGATGCAAAGTTGAAAGGCATGCCCATGGATAGCCTTACGGCATCTTGAAGAGTGAGCTACTAGGCGGCGATTAAGCTGAGTAGTAGTATCCTCTGAAATTCTTTGGTTGATTTTGTTTTCGATGTTGCTTGTTGACTTTTTGTTGTAATATTGAGTTGACCGGAGATGTGAGCCTCTCCACTTCTTCTTGTAGTGTTTTCTTGTACTCAGTTCAACGTTCTCTTGCTCAAATCCTTCCATAACTTTTCTTCTTTTTGATCTTGTATCGTATGTTCGAGTTGGTTGTGGACGCGGTCGAGAAACTCTAAGACGCGACAACTTGATGATCTTTTCCTATTTGTTCAATCTGTTGCAAGTTGTTCAAGCTGTTCAAGCTGTTCAAGCTGTGTAAGCATGAAACTGTGTAAGTATCAAACTCTAGACAATAGACTTAAATGCAGAATATGATGCATGATTATGATTGTAAAGAAAAGAAATTTCCAAAGAATCTAATGCTAAAAGAGATATTTCTGGCAAATATTTGGATGGAAAAAAAACACACATTTATTGATTAAATGGAAGAA
Source organism: Vicia sativa (assembly GCA_021764765.1). NCBI lineage: Eukaryota > Viridiplantae > Streptophyta > Magnoliopsida > Fabales > Fabaceae > Vicia > Vicia sativa. The sequence goes on from CM038796.1 coordinate 54,406,035, forward strand.
GATTACAACAATGTTTTTGTTGGAGCATTGCTCACACAAATGATAAATTAAATGATAAAATTACAAACTAAATTAAACTAATTAAACGTCTTCGTCGGATGAAGATCCAAAGGTTTGATGCAGCTTCAACTTCAGGATTTCCTTTCCATAGCGAGCTTTTAGTTCAGCTTTCTCGGCTTTTAGCTTGCTGATGATTCTTTTCCACTCGCCAGGATGCCCTTATTTTTGCCTAGGCCAGTCGACCTAGCGGGTCTCTTTTATGCGTAGTATTTTTTGACTATGTCTGCGTTCACAGGGTGTGGAAAGTCTTCTCTGTCCATCGTGCTAAGTATCATAGCTCATGAGAAAATCTTGTTTGACTACAAATGGTCCCTCGTGGGTGGAAGTCCATTTGCCCACAGGGTCACCTTGTGGAAGGATGATCGGCAACTACTAGATCAACGACTTGATAGACTCGGTGTTTGACTTTCTTGTTAAATGCTCGATCATTAAACCCGATGATCATCCATGGAAGATGGATGCGAGTCGTTTTAAATCGATTAAGTTGATGCAAGTCGGAGTCGGATCTATTCGTCTTCACCTAGTTAGCGTCTGGAGGACTCTAGTTGAGGTGTCACGAACCTCGATGGGTATGGCTGCTTCCATACCGTATACAAGAGAGAAGGGGGTTGCCCCTGTAGATGTTCGTACTATAGTGCGGTAACCGTGGAGAGAAATCTTCTGTATGATCTTCTTGAGATTTATGTTGGCGACTTCCACTGCGTCGTTCATTTTAGGCCGATATGGAGAAGACTTGTGATGCTTAATTTTGAACTGCATGCAGAGTTCAATGATCATTTTGTTGTTGAGGTTGGTACCGTTGTCTGTGATAATCCTTTCGGGGCCGTAGATAGATAAGATGACGCTTGATGAAGCGAGCCACAACATTCTTGGTAACAGATGCGGACGAAGTTGCTTCTACCAATTTGGTAAAGTAATCAATGGCAATAAGGATGAAACGGTGCCCATTGGAAGCGGTAGGTTTGATTTCTCCAATCATGTCGATGCCCCACATTGCGAAAGGCCAAGGAGCGGTCAGAACACTCAACGGTATTGGAGGTACATGCACTCGGTCTGCATATATCTGGCATTTGTGACAAGACCGAGCATAGCGGTGACAATCAGCTTCCATGGTGGACCAACAGTAACCTGCTCTTAGAATTTTCTTAGCCATTATATGTCCACTGGAGTGGGTACCAAATGCGCCTTCATGTAATTCTTCCATGATCCGTTCCGCTGTTTTCTGGTCTACACAATGGAGTAAGCATAAGTCGTGATTGTGCTTGTATAAGATGTCGTTGTTGAGAAAGAATTTGGATGTGAATCTTCTTAAGAACTTCTTGTCATTGACAGATGCCCCTGCGGGATATTCCTGAGTCTCGAGATACCTTTTCACTTCGTAGAACCAAGGTTTCTCTTCTGTATCAAGTTAATAGCGATTATCTTTGGTTAAATCAAACCTTCGATGATGATTTGGGGAGCCTCGTTGTCCCATATGACTTTGAACATAGATGACATTGTAGCTAATGTATGCATGGTGATTCTCTTCTCGTGGAATATGATCAAAGTGATTTCTTGAGTAAGGGATCGGACTTAGAACATGCTCGCGATATGGGATGAGATTCAGATTTTTCGTATCCCAATCGCCTTTAATCTGACTGATCACTAAAGCTAAGTCTCCATACACTTACAAGTGTTTGATTCTTAAATCAATAGCAGCTTTGATACCCATGATGCATGCTTCGTATTCGGCCATGTTATTGGTGTAATTGAAACATAATCTGGCAGTGAAAGGAGTGTGTCCACCAGTTGGAGACGTAATGATGGCGCCAATGCCATTGCCAAGTGCATTTGAGGCTCCATCGAAGACCATGGTCCATCGGGATCGTGGTTCAGATCCTTCGTCTGGTCCTGGTTCTTCGCAATTAGTGACTAGAAAAACATCTTAGATGCAAACTCGAGCGCATAGGCGATAGTCATCTATGGCTTGATGAGTCAAATGATGGCTACTACACTTCCTTTAGCTTTACGGGTAGTATCTTGGTTCGTATTTGGTCAAGATCATTTGCCATCTTGCTATTCTTCGGATAGATCGGGTTTCTCAAATATGTACTTTATCGGATCCATCTTAGAGATCAACAAGGTAGTGTGAGTCGACATATCTTGTGGTCGTGACAGTGACCAAAGCGCGCAAGTTTTCTCATGTGGTATCTTGTTTCCGATCGGTAAAATTTTGCTAAGGTATTATATTGTATACTCTTTTCGACCGGACTCGTAATGTTGCTAACCGCACCCATTGAGTTCTCTAATACTGTTAAGTACATGATAAGAGGTCTTCCTTTGGCAGGTGGCATCAGGATAGGAGGATTTTGTAGATATTCCTTGATTTTGTCAAAAGCTGTCTAGCAATCGTCGTTCCATTCCATTACTTGATCTTTCTTCAGTAACTTGAAGATTGTCTCACAAGTAGCAGTCAGATGTGCAATGAATCTGGCAATGTAGTTCAATCGTCCCAAGAAGCCTCTGATTTCTTTCTCGGTGTGGGGCGCTGGCATTTCTTGGATAGCTTTAACCTTGGTGGGGTCAGTTTCAATACCTTTACCACTAACAACAAACCCCAAGAGTTTACCGGATCTGACTCTAAAGGTGCACTTGTTGGGATTGAGTCTTAATCATACTTCTTGATCTACAAATAGCTTTCGCAAATGATCAAGATGTGCTTCTTCAGTCTATGATCGAGCTATCATGTCATCGATGTAAACCTCTATCTCATGATGAATCATGTCGTGAAACAAAGCCATCATGGCACGTTGATATGTGGCGCCAACGTTCTTCAGACCGAACGACATGACCTTGTAGCAGAATGTGCCCATTGTGTATGTAGTAGTCTTTCCATATTTTCATGAGCCATTTTGATCTGGTTGTATCCGGAGAAACCATCCATGAAGAAGAAGACCTTGTGTTGAGCGGTGTTGTCAACTAGAACATCAATATGAGGAAGTGGAAAATCTTCTTTTGGACTGGCTCTATTCAGATCTTTGTAATCCACACACATCCGTACTTTGCCATCTTTCTTAAGGGGTACTACATTTGCCACCTGTGGATAAAGTAATGGCTAGGAAACCGGCGTTGGCATTTCATAACCGGCTTTGATTTTCTCTAACATCTCGGTATCTGCCGGACCTACTACTGAGGAGAAATCCTTCCTTCGTTGGTAGCCGGTGTACCACAATGTCAATATCTAGACCTGGCATGTCTTCGTATGAGCAAGCAAAAATCTCGATATAATCTCGCAGCATCTGGACCAATATTTCCATGATACTATTCTCAAGACCCGCTCCTATCTTGATTTCTTTTCTGTCTTCGTCAGTACCTAGATTTACAACCTCGACTGGCTCTTCGTGTGGCTGTATAACTTGTTCTTCCTGATGTAGTAGTCTGAAAAGTTCTCCTGGCACTTCACAATCTTCCTCACCTTCGTCTTCGGCTTGGTAGATCGGATTATCGAAGTCATATTTAGCAATAGCAAAGCTGTTATCAACGAGATTCGGAGTGAATCTTCAGTGTATCACGTGGGTGTGTGTAAGAACACATAGCTTTTTGAAGGGGTAGTAAAGTAAAATAAAGGAAAGAAAACAGTACTTAAATGCAAAAGTCCAATGATTTTATTGAATGAAAATATGTAAATGACAAATAATAACCCTCACAAACAAGCCGTGATGCCCCGGGCGAGGCATTAGGCTTTTAAGTTTATTGTCTCAATGTAAATAAGGAATGAAAAGCATAACAGAAAACAAAAAGCAATTACTCTTATCTAAAGGAGATTGGTGTGACGTCTTCGGTCTTCCAATTGCTGATGTTGGGAAGATCCAGTCGGTGATGTTGAAGTCGTTGTCGTCATCTTCTATATCATGGACTCCATTCTTACTAATGTGGAAGGGAAGTTTGCCAGCACGCTCGCGACATATCACCTTCTAACCTTTGGTGGTGAAGCCTAAACCAGTCTTGTTAGATTTGAAGGGAAGATCAGGGAGCTGACCCCAAGACGATCGACCTCCTTCTACAATTGTAGCTTGGGCATCCTTGAGTGAGGCCATCTTGGTGAACTTTAGTAACTTCAAAGTGTGGGGAGGTCAGCAGGCATGACTCATGGAACTATTTGAAAGCAGCGGGGATTTTCAAGGAGTTCACCTTCCTTTTCGAGTGTATCGAGCATTGCGGATGGCTTACCATGTATTCTTCCTCACGCATCTGTAACAATCCTCCCTTCATTGGGTACTTGACCGATTTAGGGTGGAGGTGGCGTGCCCCATGTATCAAGGCGTCCAAGTAGGCAAGAGTAAGTGGGCGGAAGTCCATGACAAAGAAAGTGGAGTCAAAGTCGGGGCCGACTTTAGCGGTAGGATGAGCTCTCAATCTGTTCATTTAGAACCATCAAAAGCTCTTACAACTATGTCGTTGGCCTTGGGACCAACCCTTCAACCTCAAGTCGGTCGAAAGCATTCTTTGGTAGGATATTTAGGCGAACGGTATCCACCAACCGTGAGACAATGTAATGCCCTTGAATTCAACGGAGACGTGTAAGGCTTTGTTGTGTTTCCTTTTGGAAGGAGTCAAATCAACATCGGAGAAGCTTAAACCATTGTTGACGGTCAGGCTGGAAATACAACCCTCGAATTGATCAACGGTAGTGTCTTGCGGTATGTGAGCATTCTTCAAAAACTTCACTAAGGCTTTAGCATGAGCCTCGGAGCATAATAATAGAGCTAAGATGGATATCTTGGACGGAGTTTGTCCCCACTGTTCCACCATATTGTAGTCGCTTTTCTTGATGATCTTCATAATTTCCTCTATTTCTTGCTTGAGGTGTCTTGACAACTTCCTTTAGTACTCTGTATAAGCGGGATGAGTTCTGGGTTCTTTCCTCTCGCTTGAGAATTGGTCCGATAGCTGGAATCTGTTGGAGTCATGATGTCTTTTGGTGGAGATCTGGAGAAAATACTCTTCGATTACGGTAATATCTTTAATGTTCACATTATCTTTTGTGGTATACTGCAATATCTTCAATGGTCAAAGGTTCTTGTTTGACGCCATGATAGTAAACTTCGACTCCATAATTCCACGGTATAGCTTTGTCAAAGGAATATGGAATTGGTCTGGGAGAAGTAATGATGAGAGGTGCCACTCTAGGCGCAGGATCAGCAGAGGAGATCCTTATTGTGTTCACATCAGCATAGTCTTCTAGGAAATCGTCTCCCCATCCGGTTGCCTTGACATCTTCAATAGGGATTTTCTAACTTTCAGGAGTGGTATACTTCACCATGAAATCCAACTTCCCACTTGGCTGCCCTAAGGTATCCCAGACTTCTGGTAAGACTTCGTCTACATCCTCAATCTTCAGATTCTTAGAAATACCTTCACACAGATTCTCCACAGAGGGAGGCTTCAGAAATAGCACTTCTCGATTGTCCATCATGCGTTGAATACGCCTTTTCAACCAAGCACATCTGTCAAATTCAGATGCACACCAACGACAATCATTCGGGCATCCTGGAAATACGCCAGCTTGCAACAAATCTTTCTTAACAGTCATCAGAGGAATAGTCAGCTTGCTCACATCATAAACATAGGAATCTTCCTCAATAGCATTGACACTTTTACCATGGTCGGGCATTGGTGCATTGATCATATTCAGACTTGACGGGAGGTCAAATTCAATTTCCACAGCTTTAATCATGTCTTGAATCTTGTCCTTGAGTAGCAGTTGTCGGTTATGGTGCCACATTGTTGGAGTGGTATGCACACCTTGCATTAGGATTGTACTTTGGAGAGGAAGTGTTGACGTGTTGAGGAGGATCCCTCAAAGTAATCAGCTCTGCTTTCAACATGTGTTGCAATGCTTATGACAATTGCATGTTGATCTTTGTTAATTATCTTAGGTGGCGGCGTTAAGACTCTGGCGTAGTCTCGTTGAGGTTCTTGTTGGTGTAGGATTGGAGATCAAAACTGCCCCCACAGATTGAGTATGATCAGCTTTGACACGGCTCTTATGACCATATCTAGCATTGGCTTCTTTCTTACCAACAAAGATCTCTTTGACATTTGATGATGATTCTACAATCTTCCGCTCTTGATTCTTCATCGTTCTCTATCAGTGTCATTTCGGTGAACCGTGAAGATTTTCAATCGGATGATTGAAGAATGGGCCTGTCAGTGTTCCCATGAACATATCAACCAACTCCCTATTGGATAAGGGTGGTTGAACTCTGCCTGCTAGATCTCTCCATTTCTGAGCATATTCTTTGAACTTCTCGTCACGACCCTTTGACATGCTCTATAGTTGCATGCGGGTGGGTGCTAATTCAGCATTGTACTGGTACTGTTTGTAGAAAGCATCTGCTAAGTCATTCCAGGTATGAATGTGGGTATTCTCTAGCCGGTAATACCACTCCAACTGAGTTCCGGATAAACTCTTTTGGAAGAAATGGATCCATAGCTTCCTGTCTTCAGTATGAGGGTGGATCTTCTGAACATAGGACTTCAAGTGCAATTTTGGGCAAGAGATTCCATCATACATGGAAAAGGTAGGAACTTTGAACTGGCGTGGAATTACTACGCTAGGGACAAGACTCGGATCATCAAAATTCAGCCGGACATTTTGATTTTCCACATTAGACGGTCTTCAAGTTGCTTGTACTTGTCATCATCGAGAATCTTGCTCACTCGCATAGTCTTCATCTTCGTTTCGGACCATGACTTCCTTCATTCTTGATACTTCCATCGGTTTCTGCTTTGTTGTTTGAGATTTCAACCGGTGACCACCCTCATTGGACCTTGTGATTTCTTCCCATGTTGAGGATCTGATGGTCTTCTTCTTCGGTGATGAGCTTCTTGGTCTTCGGCCTTGGACCAAGTTGGTGAACATTTCACGGAATTGAGCATTACGGCACGAAGATCTATGATCTATTCAGGCCATTCTGCTTTGAAATAAATAGCGAGAGAATAAGAAAACCAGTCTTCGATGTACCTGTTATGAAATGCCATGCCATGATATGCGATGTTTATGCAATGCAATGTTTTCAAGGACCTTAGGAATTTAAATTTGTTAAACAAGCACGAATAAAATTTTATTAGTTTCTCTCTTTTTTTTCTTTTTCTTTTTAAGTACAAAAGATAGTTTGGAAAAATAAAAGAACAAATTCCTAGAGTTTTAAGTCTCCCATGGGCGCTTCCTCTTTGTGTTGAAGTAGGTGTTGATGTTTCGCTCCTCGTGAAGTAGCTTTGTCAACTCTTGCACTTTCTTCTCGCTTGCATAGAACTGAGCTCCGAATGTGTCCCTTTCGTCTTTAAGCTGAATCCAGGATCTCTTCAAGTCTTCGAAATCAGTAGGCATGTCTGGATGGAGAACGGTATAGGGTTAAATCCTTTATTAGGCGAAGATTTTGATCGTATATTTCGAGTAGAAGTCTTAAGCTCGAAATGAAATAAGGTTAGTGTTTGTTGGAACAAAGCGAATGCCACAGTTTGGAATGGGAGAAATGGCTCTTCGAATGGACGTACTGAAACTCGGAGCTTCGAATGGCAGTTATGATGATATACGTAAAAGGAGCTTCGAAGTAGTAACAAGGTTATGTACGTGAAGTGAGTTCGAGCAAAGTGACACAACATTTGAAATTCAACAGCGGGATAATTGGAAGTTAAAATATATCTTTTTGGGAGCAGTTCGAAGGCGTGGAAGCTATAGAAGCGCAATAATGCATGTTACGAGCGTGGCAAGATCTTATAAATCGAGACCGTTATGGTGAAGTAGTATAAATAGGAGTCTTAGTGTTAGGATTTAGTGTGTCATATCTATTGTACAAAATTGGTAAACATTCAAAATACCACATGGCTAGGAAGCGAATGCTCGAATAATGTACGTATGATTGCACCAAACCTTTATTATTCAGTAAAACATCTTTATCTTTCCAGTTTATCCTTTATCTTCGCATCAATGTCTTTTAAATACCTTTGCTTTCAAGGCCATTTAACTATTTACGCATAACGTTTTCTTATTTGAAGTCCTTTACATTTCAGAAACCTTTTACCTTAACGTTTTTACATTCATGTTTTTTACATTCTATGCTTTTATATTCATGCTTTTACATTAAAAGTCTTTTACATTTAAAGTCATTTACGTATTTCTGCATTTACACATTTCTTTGCAAATCGAACCTTTATTCCTTTACTCATTCAAGTCAGTTTTATATTTCTTTACTTGATCATGTCATTAAGTTATTTGACACTGCAATCGGAATGCATTGGATATATATAAAACACTCAAAATGCAAGTCTTAAACATGAATACTAGTTTAGTTATTAATTTTATCCAAACGACCAATATCCCATAAGATCAATCTAGTCAATCCTGCAAGTTACGGAGAATTGAATAGCGGTCATAAAGATTATTCGATAGTTTGGAGGAGCGGTTGTTTACAATCACTGTAAACAAATTGCTTGATGGGACCGTCATTGGTCGTTACAAAATTAAAATAAAATAAGGATTGTTAAGACATAATCATTATAAAGTTCTTTCTGAGTGTTAAGTGCGTTGTTATATGAACCTTAGGAGTGGTATAATAACTAATAGCAACCAACCCTTACAGAAGAAAACATAATAATAGGATGTCTAATCAAACAATCTACAGGGAACAAGCGCCCCATGGGCGGCACTAATGTATGCCTTCGGCGAGCGTCTAGCGCGATCCGTCGAGCGCACGATCTGTAACCTCTTACGATAATGTAGCCACAGCGGAACAAGTGGCATGTCAGCGAACAATTCGACCCAAAATCTGGGACCTTTGGTTATCTTGGGGATCATCCCCAATTGGGGCCTGAACCATTTCGCTACCCACCACCAACTAGACCACCGGTTTAGTAGTAATAGACCCCCCATGGGATGCCAACATCTTTTATGGCGGGATTGCGAGACTTGATGTCGAGCAGCGTCACCCGAGTTAGGGTCGGGATGGGGCTAATCAATTCATGACAAATAACTAAGAATTGATGGGTTATAGTACCTATCTTAACCACGGAAAATCGAGATAGCTTTTAGGTAGTTGATGGATGATAGTAACCATAATATGATAGGGTGTTAGCCAAACTATGCAAGAAATCTTTGCCCCGATAGTTCAAAATGTAGCTGTAACAAGAGAAGCAGATAACATGAGTAGAATAGCGATTTCTTCGCTCCTCCGGAAAGGCGTGGGAAGAACCGGGCATTGGTTGGCGAACATACCTATCATAGAACAATGCGATGACTCACCCTATAGGCGGTCGGAGGGGATCAACTTGGGGCAAGGGCACAAGGGTAGATGCCCGGTGATTCGAGAAGAACCACAAAGGGATTGATAGAACCATTGGCAAGGTCGAAAGATTAGATGACCGGTGATTCGAGAGGAACCATAAAGGGAATTATGGAACCGGGGCAAGGTCGAAAGACTAGAAGTCCAGTTTGAGAAGAACAACCTAGAGGAGTTGTCATGGTGGGTGAAACCAAGATCTTTGATGCATTCGTCCATAGAGTTGAAGCGACAATATCTTGGCGAAAATAATTTAACCACCATGATAGAGAGGATGACCAAGCGGTCTTAATACAAGGATTAGAAGGCCAAATTATGCCTCTCTATAGCAGTTATGTATCTTGACTTACCAAGGGATACAAGATCCTAAGTTTACAAAGTTTCTTGGAGATACCAATGAATCAACGATCAAACACATAGCAGTGTCGGTAGGCGGAGACATAGCAAATAATGAGAACCTTAGGATTAAATATTTCCCAAGTTCCCTCACTAAAAATGCTTTCACATGGTTTACCACTTTGCCTCTGGATCCATAGATATTGGACCTGTTGGAGAGATTGTTCCATGAACAATTCTATATGGGACAATCCAACATAAGTCTAAAGGAACTAGCAAGTGTTAAGAGGAAGTTTCTTGAACCCATAGATGAGTACTTAAATAGGTTCGGACTCTTGAAATCTAGATGTTTCCAGTGGTTCACGAACATGAGTTAGTCGAAATAGCCCTTTGGTGGCTGGACTGTCTATTCGAGAAGAAATTAGACACACAATACTTGAGGACATGGCTCGGTTAGCGAGATAGGGTTCGACAGTCGAAGACTAAAGGCCGAAAAGGCCGGGCTTTTAAAAGTAATAAGAAAGAGAATTTCCTCGTCGGCGGGAAGTTGAGGACTATCCTGAATTCGAAGAGGTCGAAATAGATCTCGCTGAATTAAAACAGGCTCCACCTTACTCTTGTAAACTATTAGTTCCCACAAAAGGAAAAGAAATTGTTGAAAATGAGAAAAGTGACAAATTCCCAAAGAAGGTATATACCTTTGATGTAACAAAGTGTGTCGAGATTTTCGATTTGCTTGTCAAAGATGGCCAGTTAATTGTGCCATCAAATGTCAAAATACCTCCTTTAGATTAAAGATAGAAAAGAGGGTTTTGTAAATATCATAGTTTCCTAGGCCACAAGACCTCACAGTGTTTTCTTTTCAGGGATCTGATTCAAAACGCAATTAAGGATGGCAGATTGAAATTTGCTGACAAACCGAAAATGAAAGTAGATGAAGACCCTACGGATGTTGCGAGACACCAACTACTCAGAGCCTTACGTGCATTGGAGAAATTAATATGGTGGAAGCGGACCAGAGACCACTCCATTGGGAGAAGAAAGCCGAGAATGGAAATGGGTGTTAGTCGAAGTCAATAATGGAGTCATTGAGGGCGTCCACAAACAACTAGAGGCTTGATCGAAGCTTGATGCCATCATTGTTTGAAAGAAATCCGACTCTTGAGGGCCGGGAGGACCCGGAAGCAAGTTGACACGGCCTTTGAAGGCCTAAGGCTAAAATTGGAGAGAGTAAAGATCACAGCGCCGCCTCCCTCAAAAGAAATGCAGGATACCTTGGGAGAACCCGGTGGGAAGTTCGATTATCACGGTGAAATATTCTGCTCCAGAGAGTTCGAAAATCCCAATCGAAGACATCAAGCCCACAGGATGGGGAGATGGTGACAAAAAAGGGAAGGATGTAGATGGTAACATCCCTCAGAAGGAAGTCTGGGATACTTTAGGGGAACCCAGTGGAAAATTTGATTACACAGTAGATACTCTTCCCCAGAAAGTTCAAAGATTCGAATCGAAGATGTCAAACCATCAGGATGGGGAGATAATGAGGAAAGAGGGGAAGATGTGGATGTCAACATGGTGGATATGGAGAGACCTCATTCGGAGATGGAGGAGATGGAAAGATACCTAGAAAAGGAAAAATACAAAATGGAGGATGGCTATCTTTGCGGATGCGACCTCGAAGATTATCTCATGCTACGCCACAGAAATCTTTGAAATGATGTTATGTCCCGGATCGGCATCATACGCAGACGGAAATTCTCTGATTTCGAGGAAACAAAGGGCTCGAGCTGGAATCAACTGGCGCCAAGACAACCAATTATTCAGATGTTACCCTAGAGCTGGGGAGAGTTTGTTGGAGTTCTTAGTTCGCTGTCACAAAGGGGCAACCAAGTGCTTGATTTGCCCAAGGTGCTCAACAGCATATGACTAGAACATGGTGAGGCGTTGAAACTATTCCTTTAAGCCCCATCTTTGGAATCACAGGAGGTTGGTCGGATGAGTCAACACTTGAGGTAATCATACTCAGCAGCAGCCCTATCCTAAAGGTGCTCGAAGGGTGGCGTTCGGAATCCTATTTGAAGTACCAACAGACAAATGGCTGCAAGACAAAACCAATAAGGGGAAAGATAAATGGAGAGGTAATGAACGAAATTCACGTTGATTTTCCTGTATAAAACTTAAGTATTATATAAAGCCTGTTGATGTTTATGTTTCATCTCACTTCGATGTTATCAAACACATGCTTTCAAAACCAATAATGCATAGCAGAGTTGGTAAATGGGCTTTAGCTTTGTGAATATTCTTTGACTTTCATGCCTTTAAAATTGTGAAAGGTCAAGTGATTCGATTTCATTGTAGACCATTCATTGGTCGAAAAGTCTGTCATGGGTTATGTTGAAACGCAACCTTGGAAATTATACTTTGATGGTTCGACCCACAAGGAGGGTAGTGGCATTGGAGTCCTCATAAGTTCTCCTGAAGGAATTCCAACAAAATTCAAGTATAAGTTAGATGGTCCTCGTTGCTCGAACAACGAAGCTAAATACGAAGCGCTTATTGTTGGACTTGAAGCTTTGTTGGAATTGGGGGCAACTATAGTCAAAATTAAAGGTGACTCAGAGTTAGTGGTCAAGCAGATAACAAAGGAATACAAATGCATAAAGGAAAATCTGATGACATACTTTGTCATAGTTAATAGGCTACTCAAAAAATTCGAATACATGGATATTCAACATATACCCAGAATAGAAAATCAAGAAGCAAATGACTTAGCACAATTGGCTTCAGGGTATAAAGTTTATGCCAAAAACTTTGAGGATTTGGTCGAAATAAGAGGCAGGGTTATGGCTACTAGACTCATACCATCAGATTTGGAAAATATTAAATTAGGTTGTGGTGATAAAGATGGATTCGAAGTATTAGCCATAAACACCTTATCAGATACAGATTGGCGAAGTCCATTAGTGAGTTATTTAGAAAATCCAACATTGAATGTTGACAGAAAAATAAAATATAGAGCATTATCATATGTCCTTATGGGAAATGAATTGTTCAAAAAGACCCAAGAAGGCGTATTACTCAAATGCCTAGGAGAAAGTGAGGCATATTTAGCATTATCAGAGGTCCACAATGGGGCATGTGGGGCACATCAAGCAGGCCATAAAATGAAATGGTTGCTATTTCGATATGGTATGTCTTGTTGACATGCTCAAAGATTATAGATTTTGCTAAAGGGTGTGGAGAATGCGAAACATGCGAGGATTGACATGCTCACGCAAGTGAGTTGCATTCGATCATTAAACCATGGCCCTTTAGAGGATGGGAATTAGATTTAATAGGAGAAATCAATCCTGCTTCATCTAAAGGTCAGAAATATATCTTGGTAGGAATAGACTATTTTACCAAGTGGATCGAAGCAATACCATTAATAATTTGTAGATCAAGAGGCTATTATTGAGTTTATCTGACAGTTATCTATAGGTTCGGATTGCGGAGAGCATAACCACGAGACCAAGGTTACATGTTTCTTGGTAGAAAGATGCAGAATTTTCCCAAGAGATGGGGTTTAGATTACTAACATCAACACCATATTATGCTCGAGCAAATGGTCGGTCGAGCGACCAATAAAGTAATAATAGGTTTGATTAAAAACATGTTGGTAAAAAGCCAAGGAATTGGCATAAGACTTTAGACCAAATACTATGGGCACATGTAGAACATCTCTAAAGCTACTAACACCACGCCTTTTCAACTAACATTTGGTCATGATGCAGTTCTACCAGTAGAAATTCATCTACAATCGGTTCGAATTCAAAGACAAAATGAAATCCCATCTGCATTGTATTGGGAGATGATGATGAACGAGTTAGTTGAGTTAGACGAAGTTAGATTGCATGCATTGGAAATCCTAATGAGGCAAAAGGAAAGAGTAGCCAGGGGATATAACAAAAGGGTGAAAGGTAAAACATTCAACATTAATAACTTAGTGTGGAAAGTTATATTGCCCATGGATAAGAAAAATAAAGCTTTAGGGAAATGGTCACCTCATTGGGAAGGACCTTTTCGAATAGTAAAAACATTTTTAAACAATGCATATGAAATCGAAGAGTTGGCGGATGATAAGCGAATCCTAAAGGTTAATGGGAAATATTTAAAGAAATATAAGCCACGCCTGCAGGAGATTCGAATAATAACAACGTAATCAAAACAATATAAAGAAATGCCAAAATGGTGATATAAATTGCCAAAATGGCGTTGTTTAGGTGTTACAGACAAATATTTAAATGAAATGCAGTATTCATTGAACAAGCGAATTTAGAAATGGGTGTTGTTCCTCGATACATCGAAAATACTCCGAAAGTACTCAAGCCTTTGAGTAAAAGCGCCTCGCTCCTTCTAAGGTGGCAACTTCACCTTTAAGTTGCTCATTGCTTCCATTCTGCAAGTCCTTTATTGAGAGTTCTTGAATTGTGTGCAGCAGTGTTGGTGTCATATGTCATTTGTTGTTGTTGGGCCTCCTTAATTTTTGTTGAAGCTCTTGAATCTGTTTCTCGAGAGAAGAATGGATTGAGCTCGAAGCTCATAATCGAGTTTAGCTTGCTTGATATGCATGGCTTGCTCTTGACTTCTTTAAAGCTTGAAGCATGCTCATAAGCGGCGTCCATTGACTCGCTTCTCTTGGACCTTATTGGTAGCGATTCATCTTGGAGAGACACCCGATCCGTTGTCTAGCAAAGATTGAATTTCGAATAAGATGGTGCTAACTTCCGGACAACGGTGGTGAGGTCGACTTGATTAAGTCCCTTCATAATATAGTAGGCTGTCTATCTTTCTTGAGCACTTGAATAGATCCACATCAAGGATTGTCTTCCTAATCTTGTGAAGAAACAACCCTATCATCGAAGGCATTGAATCGATATTCGAACGATTACCGGTCTTAGGAAGAGGTATCTCTACGATCTAGCTTAGCCTTCATATACCCAATAGGGTCATTTCGTTTAAGAGGGCTAATTCCTCTTGAGTTGTTTGGGGTTGAGAGGACTCGGGGAAGTTCCATACGCAATGGGTAACATCCATCTCGACTTCCATTGGCTCATTGGTAGGGACACCATCACATTCATTTATTTCTTGTTCATCATCTTCTTCATCACCAACCGGGTCCATCACTTGATGTCATTGTCTTCATTCTTGTGAGCATCGGACTCAGTTCCTTAGCTCGAACCACCTTGAGCCTCTTCTCCTCCTTCTTCCTCGGATCCTTCCTCACTAGAATCTTGGCTCTCTTGAGAAGGGCAAGCCTTTTCCTCTTGACTTGGGTGACTTTTCACTTTCTTGAGGAATCTCGAGAGGAGATTTTGGATGAGAAGTTTGGAGGCATACTGACATCTCCGTTGTTTCATTTGTTTCCTTGAGAGGGAGAAGTGCCTTGATCATCTGTCGCTCGGAAGCCCCAATCGGAACCGCCATATTGGAGGATCCTTTGTTACGCACAGTTACTCGAATCCCGTGAGGAGAAGAATGGATTGGAGCAGGTGTTTTGGATGGAGGAGTCGAGTGGTAGGGATTGGTTTGAATCATCCTACACAAACAAAAAGATTAAAAGCTGGCTAAAGTGCGAATAACTATGTTTTTGAAAAATTCGAATTCAATTTACATGGATTATCGAAGAAAGATTGCTATCTATATGTTCTAACATTCGTTGGAGGTCGAAGGTGGATTTTGGATTTTGGTAAGGAGCAACATCCACGGAATCGAGTCCGAGACATTAGTGTCCTTTGAAACATCTTTCTTACGCTTCTTCTTGAAGCCATTGGTGAACTTTCCGACCTTGGGATTCTTCGATGGTACTAGGCTTTAAGCTTCTTTGGAGTGGTTGGTGGGAGTTTATTAGTGCGAAAAGTATAAAACATGAGTTAAACTTCAATCATAAAGTAGCCCATTCGAAATGTCGGGATAAATTGATTACCTTTGGGGTTGAAGCAATTGTTGAAGTTGGAGCCATTGTTGGAGTTGGAGCGATGGTTGTTGTTGTTGTTGTTGCGGGAGTAATTTTGGAATTGCTTGGGGCACATTGTCATCGGCCGATAGTTTGTTGGGAACTACTTTTTCCTTGGTCTTGACCTTGCGATCTTTATCGATGGTGAAAATCGAAACAATTAAGGTAAATGTTAAAATAAAGAAAGTAAAATTATTTGGGGATTTCCCAAGCATTCCTTTTGTGCCTTCATTGAAACAATCGACATGGAGAAGGTCATAGCGAAGATGCCACAGGAAATTATGGAGCCAATGTCGAGCCCATGTCACGGTCTCGGATGGCTTTAGTTTCCTTTGAGATTTGTATTTGAACATCTCTTTGCAAGTCAACCACTAAGGGTATGGGGGAAACCAAGCCAGAGCCAGTTCTGAGGTAGGTAATCTAGGAAATTTAGGTGGATGCATTTCTAGTGCCAACCTATACCTATCCTCAGGTGACAACCCTGAAGGAAGTCTGAACTTAGAGACTTTTTCTTTAAATTTTTCCTTCAAGGTTTGGACGCTCGATACGGGGGTTTGCAAGCAGCGTGGGATCATAGGTAGTCTAGAAATAATTGAAAGCCTTAATCTCTTGGCGTGAGTGAACATACCTTTCTTTGTGTGTACATGCACATCGAGCGTAGCGATTAGTTTCTTTTGAATGGTGAGAGTATCGAACATATAAGGCTGGTAAATTTAGTCCACCAATCCAAAAACCCTTTGCGATAAGATGTGTTGGCTCGAAGGAATTAATTCAAAGCGGCGAAATCTTGGTATTGTTCTGCTGGCTTAGCTTCTACGGCCTTGAAGGTTCGACCCGAGTGATGGCACTCTGGGTTTGAAAAAGGGGTTCGGGGATTAACTGACATAAACCAAATTGTCTGGAGACAAAATTGGGTTGATAAGTGACAGGAAGATTTGGTTTTGGATGGAGTGATTCTTGAGGAGATTAATCTTGGGAGTAAGAAGGCTTTCCAAATGTCTTGAATCTATTTGCTTTTAGAAGCCTCTGAAAGGGACATAGTGAACCATGATGGTCCATGAGTCCTCGAAGCAAAAGGTGCCATAGTCTCTTCAAATTTATGCCTTTTAGAGAAAATCATGATGTACTGGGAGAAAAGGACTGGGAAGTCAGCTTTATCATCATTTGGAGTCGGTCTTCTCAGCCTTGTACCTTCAACAATTCGATCCGCTATCACAGGATCTTGTTCAATGATAGTGTCGGTGGATAATGAAGATTTGAACATGGCATTAAGCCATAACTGGAGTAACCAGAAGGGGCCAGCTAGCAAGATGTTCTTAGGGTGTGAGATTTCAAACTCGAAGCGGTGATCTCAAGCTTCGTAGAGATCAACAAGTAAACTCACTCAAACAAACTCTCCTATTTTCATGTAGGTCTCTGGCTAGAGGAATAAACCTATTGGCTACTTGTACAGACCTGCTACAAAACACGTATCTTGATAACCATAGGGTAAGAAAGGCAATGTGCTCCACATCTGACACACTATCACCTTCAGTGTGATAATGACTAATAAACTTTGAGAAGCTGGCCGTCGAAGTCAATGATACTTGAGTGTTCTTGAGAGTCCGGAATATAAGTTTCTCCTACTGGTGATAAGCCTGTGATAGTTGCTATATCGAAGAAGGGGGTGTGATCATTCCTCGAGGAAGGTGAAAGGTGTTATAAGTACTATCCCAAAAATACAAGGATGCAAATAACAAGGGATGGCTATAGGTGAAGCTGGTTTCGATAACTTGATCAAATTATAGATCCCTAGTTCTTCCCACTAATGGGATTTCTTTGCTTCTACCTTAGTAAGTCGATTACGGTAAGCTACATCGGGGTAGGACAAGATCAAAGCGGCTTAAAGTTTCTTTTAACATAATCCAAAACAAAAGGATCTTTTGGGGAGCGTTTGGGGTTTCTATGGTTTCGAGCGAGAGGATTCGTCATATTCTCGAGTTCTAACCTAGGATTTCCATCTTATTAAACAAAGGTTTAAAGTCATAACAAGCAGGGAAGATTGTTACGGTATCTTCGAGTTTCAAAAGCGTAAGAGGGCCCATTAGGGCAAACCTCTCCAGCGACATTAGTTGGAATGAGTACCTAAGAGTATAGAAGTTCTTGTTCCTTGGAGATTTCTTGAGGATAAGTCTGATTGACCTTGATGAGTACCGACCTTGCTCTCCATAATCGTTCCGCGTTCTTGCTTTTCTTCTTGGAAATCTTCTTCATTTGGGATGTTGTTGAAGACATTGTTGGAAATTGTTGAGAGCTTTTAGGGTTTTTCAGCGAGAGGAGAAGAAGAAAGAGTTCAGAGTGTGGAAAAAGAGTAAAAGACTAAAGCTGTTTAGTTTTATAGTAAGGAAGTTGAAACACTCATCAACTAAAGCCAAGATACGTGTGGATCGTGGGTTGGATATGGAATGAGGTGGCGTAAAGCTAGCATTGGTAATAAGCGTGATTAATGATAATCATTGTTTTAGTAACTACACCATCTTTGTGATACTGTTTGAGACGGTTAAGGGAACCAAGAGGCGTCTTGATTGACATAATTGAAAGTCATACAAGGTAGAGTATCATGATTACTCAAAAGTCACATCAAAATCTTGTGAATATGTATAAAATAAGTATTTCTCAGAAAGAGGTTCGAAATACATATTTTAAAGGGCATTTGTTAGCTGAAGATTTTGATACGTATATTTCAGTATAAGTCTTAAGCTCGAAATGAAATAAGGTTAGTGTTCGTTGGAACAAAGCGAATGCCTGATTCGGAATGGGAGAAATGGCTCTTGAATGGACGTCTTGAAACTCGGAGCTTGAATGGCGGTTATGATGATATATGTAAAAGGAGCTTGAGTAGTAACAAGGTTGTGTACGTGAAGTGAGTTCGAAGCAAAGTTACGACATTTGAAATTCAAGCGGCGGGATAATTGGAAGTTAAAATATCTTATTGAAGCAGTTCGAAGGCGTGGAAGCTATAGAGCGCAATATGCATGTTACGAGCGTGGCAAGATCTTATAAGTCAGACCGTTATGGTCGAGTAGTATAAATAAGTCTTAGTGTTAGGATTTCGTGTGTCATATCTATTGTACAAAATTGATAAACATTCAAAATACCACATGGCTAGGAAGCGAATGCTCGAATAATGTACGTATGATTGCACCAAACCTTTATTATTCAGTAAAACATCTTTATCTTTCCAGTTTATCCTTTATCTTCGCATCAATGTCTTTTAAATACCTTTGCTTTCAAGGCCATTTAACTATTTTACGCATAGCGTTTTCTTCTATTTCGAAGTCCTTTACATTTCAGAAACCTTTTACCTTAACGTTTTTACATTCATGTTTTTTACATTCTATGATTTTATATTCATGCTTTTATATTAAAAGTCTTTTACATTTAAAGTCATTTACGTATTTCTGCATTTACACATTTCTTTGCAAATCGAACCGTTATTCCTTTACTCATTCAAGTCAGTTTTATATTTCTTTACTTGATCATGTCATTAAGTTATTTGATACTGCAATCGGAATGCATTGGATATATATATAAAACACTCAAAATGCAAGTCTTAAACATGAATACTAGTTTAGTTATTAATTTTATCCAAGCGACCAATATCCCATAGGATCAATCTAGTCGATCACGCAAGTTACGGAGGAATTGAATATGATCATAAAGATTATTCGATAGTTTGGAGGACTAGTGGTTGTTTTACAGAAATCACATGTGATAACCTATAGCAGCGGGTTCCATAATCCTTTGGTAGGAAAGGTTTAAGCGACATCATGAGGTTTTGAGTCCCAGTGTGCACAAATCTTGACGATAGTTACGGAGATCATTGTTGTAGTCGAACACAATGTCTTGGAGAAGCATATCATGAGGACCATCTCGAGCATTACCAAGCTCGGAGAGCTAGAGAAGGGTTGTAAGTGATACCTCCCTTATGCCAAGGAGTGGTACGTTAGGGAATTCCCCACAATGCTCAATGAAGGTGAAGTCCCTTTGAGAGAAAAGACACCAACGGATATCTGAATGAGAGAGTGACATCAGCCTTTGAGACCACTTCAACCTTTGCTCGTTCTTCATTAGCGATTGAGGAAGGTGTGAAATAAACCACGGAAAGTAGCGGTATGTAACACATGAGGGTTTCTTGCCTTTTGATAGTACAGTGTAGAGAATGAGAATGTCTCCAAGTAAGGTAGGCATAGGATTATGAGTGAGAATATCTTGATGGCGTTCACGTCTATGAGCGTCGGATTAGGAAATAGCACCAAACCATAGATTAGCAAGGCCAAAATGTCTTGAATGCATGGAAACTCATAGCTTTGAGGAATTCTCGAGCTTTCTTTATAGAACATAGCAAGCAAATCCTCACTCCTCTTCTTGTTTCCCAATTGGCTTCGATGTCGATCGCTTTAGATGTAATGTTGATACGATGTCTTCGTGCTTGAGCTTTTTGAGCAGGTGAATGATATCGATCAGGATGGGTATCTGGTAGCAGAGAACTCTTCCAATGTAGCTACCGGTGATAATCTGAAATCTAAAGCGATGATGTTTCGGATTGAAGAAGCTGGAATCGACGTGCATCATATCTTCTTCAAAGCTGGAGGTAACCAAGTCGGGAAGATAACCATGTCTTTTGATGGTGAGCATGATCGGAATTTTGAAACCAATTCTTTGAGTGAGAAGGTATGCCCATGAAGTTGATTCGGATAGTCTTCCTGGAAGCCATGACTGCCTACAAAACCAAGCAAAGATAAATTCCTAGGTCCTTGAAATAGTTAGAAATGATGATGCGATGTTATGATGTCATGATGTCATGATTAAGCAAATAGCAATCACAAGCAATTCACCAATAACCCAAGGTTTAAGGCTTGCATGAGGTATAAGTGTCTACCCTACCAAGGTTTGAGTGGGTTCATCACATCCTATAATAATGCTTAGGGTTCTAGGAATCTCATATCATTGATCTTTCTCGTAGGCTTTATTTCAATCGACTACCAAGTGGTCGACCAAAACATCCGAAATCGAATGTTAATGGCGTAGCATCGAGTATCAACCAACCTCGGTCTACACCAAATCCGGCCATCTCACTACCTTCTAATGGCCAAGATGTGTCAATTAGGGTTCTAAAAGTTGAGTTGGTCTTGATGACACCACGTAGGCGCCAAATACTTTCTTCAACTAGGCATGAGGAGCATCGGGACATCAAAGTGTCGCACTAACGTAGCCATCATGTTGACCGTTTGGTATCGCCTAACGATCGCTGACGATTTATTGCTACTTATCTAAGGAAACGGATCCGGTGTAGGATCCCCACAATATAATACCCAGTAGCCCTTAAAAGTAAAGCATACAAATCAAACAATTTTGGTGATCTAAAGACCCTAGGTAAACTCTTTATTTTCCCAGTGGAATCGCCATTTTTGTAACACGGTGGGAGAACTGACTTGTTTTGTTTTGCGTTTGATCGCAAATGTTGCGGATAGCAAGAGTCGCCATCGACTTTTCTTTTATCCAATTAAGGGAAGGTGAAAAGAAAAGTAAAATACCTTTGTTAGATTCTAAGTAAGGGAGTTGCTTATGAAAAGAAGGTATTAGCATCCTTTTCATCCGTAGTTATCTACGGGCTCTTAATTGCTTTAGCTCACTTTAAATTGTTTGTGTGTTTGAAAAGATTTTTGAAAAGAGTCATTTGTTTTGACTTCGTAATGATTCACGCTGGAATGTATACGAAGTGTTTAGAAATGCTTCGTTTTGGAAAAGAAACTTTGTAATGATTCACGTTGGAATGTATACAAAGTGTTTGAAAAGTTTGGAAAGTGTGAGGTGTGAAAAATGTTTTGATTGAGCAAGAAATTAAGAGTCTATTACCTACACAGAACGGTCGTTTCCATGTTATTTTACTTTCCTTTAGAATAGCGCTATCCATACCATTAGTTGGTAGGTAACCCTATTCGTTTGGATGTAAAGGGACATTCGAAGGGACATTGGATGGTAATAGAAGGCAACTTGTAGGAGTATCCTAGCACATTCGTAGGGACGATCATCACTTTTCGTAGGCAACAACCGAGGGACGAGATCATGTATTCGTAGGCAACATCGAGGGACTATGATCTTTAATTCGAAGGGACTATGATGATATTTTTTAGGCAACTGTGCTAAGATACCCCTACGTTCGAGGGACTTGACCATTTATTCGAAAGGCGAGAGAATACTAGGGGTGCATGTGTGAAGAGAGTGTGTTTGGATTGGATAATTTATCTTGTGATTAGAGTTAGCTATGTTGATTTTATCTTTCCATACCGCCTAGTTACTAGCGGTTTATAGGTGCGAAAGTAAATGAAATATAAAGTGCGGAAAGTAAATCCTACGCTATTACATGGCTTTGGGGCAAATACATAATTGAGGTGCGGAAAGTAAAATCCTAATTAAACTATTACATCCCATGAGCAGTTACATAATATTGAAAAAGAAAATGCGAGAAAATAGACATAACTATTACAACCTGGAAGCAGTTACAATAATCGGAAAAAAGAATCAAATTGCAAATAAGAGAAAATAATGTTAGTGAAAAAGGTTTTTGAGTTAGGAAAAAAAATTTAGGGTTAGCAAACCTAATTAGATGAGAAAATATTTTTTGGGAATTTTCTGAATTGATTTTAGTATAGAAAAACAATTAAAAGTTAATTTTTCGATTAATTAACAATTAATTAAAATATGAATGAAAAATATTATTTTTTTATGTTAAAAATTAAATAAGCATTTTTCTGACCTAAATGCAAAAAGAAAATATTAGTTTTCAAAAGTGTAAAAAAAAGGTGAGGATGCCAGGGATCGAACCCAGTCCTCTTAATTGACGCGCCTCCCTTGCCATCTGTCTTTGGGTGTGTTGTTGAATAATGGAATGAATAACATATAAGTGAAAATAAATTATGAAAATATTAAAATTTAAAAACACGCGCCAGGGCCTTCATCTTCTTCCTTGAGACAACGACTTTTACCCACGGTTTTTGTTCGTAGCTAAAGCCTTTAGTGGCGGCTTCCTTAGTAGCTACAAGTCCTGCAAATCATAAAACTCATAATACACAATGGAAATTAATTGTAGGACTATAGATCGATTGGAATCGATCTCCTGAGCATGATGGTGGTCATCGTTCTGCCTAATTTTGCCTAAACCGAAAAGCCCTAATTCTGAGCTACGAACCCTAGCCATGGTGGATTCATATCCCTGCACTTAAACTCAGATTAAACTATGCAAAAAGCTTCGAAGCTTCATGATAAACACAAATACATGGTTAAATTCAATTGATTATGCATAAAAATATGAAATCGATTTTGAGTTGGAGTTGTGTAAACCGTGACTCGAATTGAGTGATTCTGGAGGTATTGTTGGCTTGTGAGTATCTAGATCGATTCAGGGAACCTCCAGGAAGCGATTGGAAGGCTTAGAATGACTTGAATTGATCCAAAACTATGGCTGTTAGTTGCTTGCAAGTCACAGTTTTTTGAAGCTTTTTTAGGGTTCTTTGAGGCCAGAATTTCGTCCTTGTGGCATTTGGAATCAGTGTGTATATATACTAGAGTGAATTAGGTCAAGAATTGTGAAGAAATATCATGCCAATCAATTAAAAATAATTGATTTGGAATCAAACCAAATATTGCCTTTTTGAGCCAATTTCAATCAAATCACTTGCCAATCTTCATTATTTCAAAATAATCAGAGTAATTGGCTTGCTTGGACCTCAAGGATGAGAGAAAATTAATCTTGCACTTAATTTTTGATTTTATATCTTTTTTTTAATTAAATTGGTTTTAAGTGAATAAAAATCCAAAATAAATAAAAGATAAAACGTGGCCTTGGGCTTGGAGGTTCCAATTGAGATAAGGAACAAGTTTGAATCAAGAAAAGTTAGCCCATTTGGAAAAAATTATTTTCTCAAGTATTTCTCTTTATGCACCTCCTCAAAATGCTCAACTTGCACATCTTGTATCTTGCTCAATTTTAACATTTTGGGTGTTCTTAGACTTTTAGAAAGCTCAAGATGTCTTCTAAACAGCCCTTTTGGTTTCATATTCATTGAGGTTTCCATGCTCGTGAACACTTCTTTGCAAAAGATGACTTTTGTTGACTTTTAAAAGACACATAACGTTTTGATCCATAACTTCCAAATGAAGCATTTTCTACCCAAGCTTGTGAAACATGAAGTTGTAGAGAGCGAAATTATCTTCAAAATGAGCCTTGGTGGAAAAATATCTAATAAAGTATGTGAAAGTTATGCACAGTCAAAGTTACATTGACTTTTATGCAGAAAAACCCTAATTTAGAAACTTTGACTTTTGATCAAATCTTGACTTTTCTTGGGAATCATGGTCAACCCTTGATCAAATGATGAATATTACTTCAAAATATTGGTGTTGACCAAAATTATGAAGTTTGTTGTATGTTGACCATAGTTGACGTTTTGTCCAATACAAGTGATTTTCAAGTATCGGCGAGTTAGATGAGCAATTTTGACTTGTAAGGCTTGAAACTTGACATGGTGATTCTTTGAAGCATATGATGAGGTATGATGATCACTTGAAGCATTGGAAGCCCATCTTGACTTGAGAATGGCAAAACCTAGCTTGGGTTGATTGCTTAGGAGAGGGTTTGTCTAGTCGACCCTTGTGAAATCCTTGAGTATGGATATGTGAATTGTCACGAGAAGTGGGAGGAAATTTTGGGGTATAACAGATGTGAAGTGAGGTTTGCGATGAAGGATGATGATGGTAGGCTGGCGGGTGGAATAGTACCGGTCTGAGATAATAAGAAGTTCACTAGTTCTTCTTCAAAGTGGCTATGGAATGAGGAGTCTGGAAAAACTGGGAAAAACGATAAAAATCATGTGCAACAAGAGTTTGAGTCCCATGCACCACAAGGTGAGATTCCAGAAAGAATATTGGAGGTAAATTCTAATCTTCATGGCGGGAGCCATAACAGGAGAATCTCAGGTCATTATGGCTAATAATTTGCCAAACAATATGTCAAAAATTGGTCAAAAGTTTGTCCCCACGACCATAAACTCAGGTGCTTTTAATGTACCTACCCCTTGGTCAATCAAAAGCGATTTGAACGTAACACATAAGTCGCCGATAATCCACCAAACTCAATTAATAGACAATCACTACCAGCCATGACTATCACCCACCCAAAATCAATTAGCATTCAATCACCTATTCACAGGCCTACACAAACAACACATCCCACAACATCTCATTACCACCCCATCTAGAGGGCACACCTTATTAATCATGAACTATTAAGTATGACCCATCCTCCACAAAACCTAAACCACAAAATGGCCAATTCTACCTATATTCCGATTTCTTTCCATCTTTAATAGTACAACATCCAAAAACTCGACCCCACCATTCTTAAACCCTAAACCATTGAAATTTAAATCAAAACCTCATCATCAAATCTAACCATACTTCCAAAAATAGAAACTCACACGAACTATAATGCAAAGAAGAACACAAAACCCATCCATAACCCATCCATTAACTCACATATTCCTAAAGATGACTCGGATAAGAACACAAAACAAGCGGAAAAGAAATGCGGAAGAAAGTGATACAACTACAATGAGAGAAACTTTGAAACAACACCTTAAAACCATTTTTAGCGGCGGAGTCACGGAAGTAAGGTGTCGGGACTCATGGAAAGTTTAAGCTAGAATTGTCGGGGTTTGAAGCCGCATGCAATTCCTAATTTCATAAATTCCCTCAACAACACCAGCCATATATCATCTTCTTATCGGAGACTTTGCCAAAATCCCACAAGCTAGAAAAAATCGAGTTTCGCAAAAGTTATCAACTTGTATTTTTGTTGACGTTAACGTGTTATTAAGGTTAGAAAGAAATAGAAGAAGTCGGGCATAGGACTTTATGAGAGTTTAATTCTATGTCTATCTTTCCTTGGTGCATCATTGGGGACTTCAATGACTTACTCTCCCGCAAGACAAGTAAGGTATCAATCGCGTCCAAGCGGCTCTATAATGGTTTCGTGAGGCTTAGACTTAATGGTGGAGAGCGATTGGATCGTCGCTTGTCACCCACAGTGGATGGATAAGTTCTGTCCATGAGTTTACTAACCTCATAGAAACACATTCCAATCACAATCCTATTATTCTTGCGTGTAACCCGTATCGGAAATAGCGTAATGCCTTCTCATTTAGGTTTGCAAACTCATGGTTAAAGGAAGAAAGGGTGAATCTTGTACTTACTAAAATCTAGAGCCAAACCCATAGTTGCGAGATTACGGAGAAGATTCAAGAGTGTGCTAATGAGTTGGTTAAGAGGAATAAATCTAATTGTAATATTAAGAATGAAGATCTGGACCGTCATAAATCGGTTATTGGGAGCTATGTGGTAATGATATTTGGCAGGTGGCTTTGCATTGGTTAGATAAAGGTTATTTCCTCTCTCTTAATGAAGCGAATAACTGTTTGATTCCTAAATGCGAAAGTCCTCAAAATATGAAGGAGTTTCGGCCCATATCTCTCTATAATGTAGTTTATAAATTGGTTTCAAAGGTAATGGCTAATAGAATAAAGAGTCTTTTGAATAAATATGTAGCGGAGGAGCAATCCGTGTACGTTGAAGGAAGATAAATTCTTATTAATGCTATGATTGCCTTTGAGATCAGTCATGCCCTCAAGAGAAATACTAGAGGTAGTAAGGTGCACGTGGTACTTAAAATTGACATTATTAAGGCTATGATAAAGTGTATTGGGGTTTTTTACGAGGCGTCCTTTCCGGGTTAGGGTTTGATTGTAAATGGATTCATTGGATCATGATGTGTGTTATGTGACATCCCAATATTTCGATTATTAAATAATTATAATTTTTAATTATTAATTTAATTAGAAATTTAATTATTGGTATTTTTGGATTATTGGAATTAATTTAATTAAAATAAAGTGGGATTGTTGGTGGTGTGAAGTGTAAAGTGGGGTGTGAGGAGTAAAGGCTCTACTCACACTATTTATTTTATTATTATTATTTTTAGAGTAATAAGAACAAAAGAAAAGGAAAAGAGAAGCCATTTAGGAATTTTCAATAAATGCGTGAAAGTGGGAAGAGGAAAAGGAAGGAGGAAAGCCAAAAGTTTGAATCAAGAATCCTTAAGGTAAGGTAATTTTATCGATATTATGCCTTATAAGTTTTGATAATCAATAGGATTGATTAACATGTGAGAAATTCAATTTAGTATTCTCTAGGTTTGTAGGAATTGACCCAAATTTACGAATTGCATGAAATTAGAATGAATGGATGTTATAGGATTGTTGAATGTGGTTGAATTGTGTTAAATATCCCTATATTCTTGTTGTTGGGATGATTTTTGTGATATTGGATGTGTTGATTCGTAAAGGAATGATTGGGTTTGAGTTGGGAAGAAGGATCTTTGTCAAATTAAGTATTTTACGCCACAAAACACGTGGGAACCGGTTCCCGATTTGGAGGAACGAGTTCCCTAGTAAATCGAGAGAGGAGCTATTTTGTGTCTCAAGAACCGGTTCCAGTATGGAGGAACGGGTTCCCTAAAACTTACTAAAATTGCCATTTTGAGCGTGGGAACGGGTTCTAGTTTGGAGGAACCGGTTTCCCATTATAAAAACTAGGCGTGTGTTTCCAATTAGTGGGGAACGGGTTGTCCCCTAGGGGAACCGGTTATCCACTAGCTTTCAAAAATACTTCAAACTTTACAAACTTGTATTTTCCAAACCGTAAGTCCTTTTTAGATGGTGTTTTCGACGTTATTCTCTAAATTAAAAATACTATTTTATGAAAATGAGAAACTAATAAATATGATTTTATTTTGAAGAGTGTTGGTTTCCGATTGTGGAATTATTGTATTGTGTGTATAATTGTTGTTGTTGTTGAATACCGATGATGTTGCGGTAATTAATTGACATGTTTATGTTGTATGGTGATATATTGTAGGATGATTGATGATAGTTGATGATGCACGATGTGGTCATAACTTGTGTTGAGTGTTACATGCTTCATGATGTGCATGCATATGCATTCTGTTGAAGTTAATTCCCATTGTGTGGAATTTGACTTGTATTGCCAATACCCGTACCCAGTTGATTAGTGGTGGTGAGGCTGGATTCGCGTCCAAATGATGTATGGGCGAATCGATGTTAACGCTGTGTCCGAGTTGGAAAAGAACAGTGTGTGAATTTAGTTCACTGTCGGTACCACATGCATAGAGTCTGCATTATATTTGTTGGATTATAAAATGGTAGGATGGATTACAGTGTTATAGTCTATTGTTTGTGTATGATGTATGTTTGTGACTTGTGTATGAATCAGATTTGATTATGTTGAATAGGGTGGACTGATGTCTTATGATATTTTATTGCTTTTGATGAACTTATAATGCATTTTAATTATGATGAAGTCTCACCCTTACTTTGATGATTTCAGATTGAAGCTTAGCGACTTAGGAGATTGGTGAGGATGGCTCTTGAGCTATGCATTTAGTTTATCCACGTGTCAGTGTCATGCTCTGGTAGTCGTAACCTTGGGGAGCGTTTGGTTCTGATAATATTTAAAACTACGTAGTTCTTTTGGTTGATTTTGGGAATAATTATTGATTGAATTTATTACGATTTTGATGGTATTTTCCTCTGTGTAGAACATGTTTATTGGTTTGTTAATTTAATGAAGTTCTTCAGTGAAGCATGACAATTGTATGAGATTTTCTTCTAAATAAATTGTAATTCCCTTGTTATTACATGTTAGCTCTGAATTTATTATTAATCGCGGGGTATTTTAGAAGGGTGTTACATGTTACTTGATTACACTATATTGTTCTTGTAAATTCGAGATAGAGTCGAGATCTATTGAGCTGGGAAGAGGACTTAGGCAAGGGGATCCACTTGTCTCCATACTTATTTATCCTTGTCACGAAATGCAATATGTTTCATGTAGTGGATTTTCGAACTTACATATTCTGAGGCGTGCTCCAAAGAAATAAATCTGGCTACAAAATGTTTAGTTTTTACACTCACATTAGTAACAGTGTAAACAACGACGCTCAAATAACAACACCTATGCCAGTTTTGTGTCTCTTGAGTAGTGAATCTGGTACAAACAAACTTCTAAAAAGGACACATGGATCATATTCAATTTTTCAATCTGCCAATGGTCAATACACAAACAAATTTAACTTCTGAAGACACAAATAGAGCAAGATAAAAAATTTAGCTCAACTAACATAATAGAATACAACTAAGTTCCACATAACACTGACATCCATTCCAACTCACTTGATAGTATCCAACTAAGTATCACAGCATCCGTAGCATGGCCGTCATTAGAGTTATTGTAACAAAATGAAGACCCGTTAACGTAACTGCAAATAATAAAGTAAATTCAATCATAAAAATAAGATATGGAACAAATATGATAGTTTTATGAGATAGTAGATCAGTAACAAAAATATGATCAAGAAATTGGTAAGGGAGTTTACAAAAACTAAAGCGAGAACCACCCATCAAATCTTTGTTTACAATGATAGTTCAAACAAAAGATACAACGTCGAACATCCATGTAGCATCATCTACGGTTTTTTCACTGACCTTTTGTATATTCGACATTCTGCATCTTAAAATTTTCAAACTACAATATAGAAGCATATATATAATAACATTATCAAATAGCCACTATAGAGTTGTGGTATACTGTAGTATGTTGGAACTATACCATTGTAGCATAACATAAATCGAGCTAACCATTTTTTCCTTTATTATATGATCCATCATTCCTGTTATTACCTATTTATAGAAGTATATGTTCCAGCTACACACCCTCGATATAGCAACAAAATCTCCATGTTAGAGAACACTGAATATTCGATGTTAATCTTTATTAGTTGTTTCACTTTTCGCAACAACAAAATAAGCGACACCCATTTGAAGTAGCGACAATAGCTTTCATGTTCTTACACTAAAACAACACCAAATCACCAAATGCATCCAAAAATAAAAATTTAGACCATACATCTTATCTTGGAGCAGTGGTGAAGAAAACATATAACAAATTGCAAACATATTTAAATAACACATCTCATCCATACAATTCTCACATATAGTTTCCTAGAAATCATGAATCAAAATGATATATCGAAAGGATGACACAAGAATCTTAATTGATGGAAGAGCTTTCCAGAAAATAGATTCCTTTGATCAAGTAGGCTAGGAGACGAAAAACAAATGAAACTTCAGTAATTCATGGAAGAGTTTCTTCTGAACATTGATTTTTGAAACACAGAAGAATTATCTTACGAAAAAAATCAAAATGAATGTTAACCTAATGAAAAGAAACATTGGAGAATCATTGATCAATGAAACTCACAATCAAGTAAAGCAGTTTTGGGGTTAGTTCGATGAAGATGGGTTTCAATGGTATTCGATGAAGAAGGGGTTTAAGTGGCTTTCGATGAAGAAAGGGTTTTAATGTTTTAGAGTTAAGATTAGCTCACCAATAATAAAGGGTTTCAGTTTATTTAGTTTTATTATTTATTTAGTTTTAAATATATTCAGTTTCTATTTATATAAAACAAAAATTATTTGGTTTTTAGGTGTTTTATTTATATTTTATGTAGTTATATTTATTTCGTTTATTTATTTTAGACTAATATTTATTTTTGATTTACGTTTAGTTTTTTTATTTGATTTCATTTTAATTATTTAGCTTACCAATAATTAAGGGATTCAGTTTTATTTAGTTTTATTATTTATTCGGTTTCTATTTATATATGATTTTTTTTCATTTTTCATTTTTATTTAAATTTTATGTAGTTATATTTTATTTTATTTATTTAGTTTTGAACTATTATTTATTTTTGATTTATAAGTAAGCTTTAAAAAATTAGCGAAATTCGGAAGGAAACAAAATATTTTGGCACCAAAGAGATTAACGTTAGCGTCGGCTTCAAGAAGCTAATCTAAAATATCTAATAAAACTAAATAAATAAAAAGGAGGGATGGAAAAATTATGCAGGAAATGAAATATTTTCGAACCAAAATAGATTAATTTTAGCGTCGGTCTTTATAGCGCTAATATAAGAATATGAAA
Source organism: Vicia sativa (assembly GCA_021764765.1). NCBI lineage: Eukaryota > Viridiplantae > Streptophyta > Magnoliopsida > Fabales > Fabaceae > Vicia > Vicia sativa. The sequence goes on from CM038796.1 coordinate 54,436,902, forward strand.
CAAATTTAAATTAAATAAATAAGTAAATTAGGGAAGAAAAAAATTATGGAAATGAAATTTTATATATTAAATCTAGCGTCTGTCAAGACCGGCTAATGATAAAGATATATAAGATAAAATCACATTACCGTTTAACATGTTAGCATCAATTTAGGGGTCATATGTATGGCGCTACTAGCGTTAGTGTTGTTCCGTCGGTTCTTTGAAGCTCGAAATCCTCTGAAAGATTCTTCTCTCAAAAAATTATATTGTAGAGAGAAAAGGTATATTGGCTCGTGAGGGTGACGAGATACCGAGTTTTCCACCAGCTCTGACTAGGACAAGATTTAAACATATACACTTTTGAAAAATAAGAAGGGTTTGGAAATCACAAATCCGAAGGCTTATGTGCTACAACTAAAATATATTTTAGTCCCTTTTACCATAACAATTAGCCCGACATGAGGCGGTTCTCAAATTGTTTGGTAGTGTGGTTAATCTTGAAGATAATATTATATTAATTAAGCCTATTACAAAGGAAGGACTTTCGGCCTTGAATGTGATGCTGAAGTGGCCATTGACAACATCTCATTCCATCATCACGAGAATCTTTGGAAGATGGAAGTATGTTTACTGAAGAGGATTGGTTTGGAGAGGGTGAATAAGAGTACTCGGAGTGTAAAGAGATTGTCAATCGATTAAGGATCTTTGGATTAATGAAGGCAGTTGTGAGTTTCTCAAGCTGTTATGATGTATTGGTAAAGGAATTCATAGTGAATTTGTCAAATGGTTGTGGTGATGGGAGGTTTGCGGACTACAAGGCGGTCTATGTGAGAGGAGAAAAGTAAAGTTCTCTCCAAGTGGTCAACAAATTTCAGGGAGATCGGAAGATGCTCGGCCGAACTTGAAAAGCGACAATCAAATTTGTCAAACCATCAACAAACAAGTGAAAGTCTAGCCTCGAAGGAAAACTTTCAGCAAGCAAGTGAGTGTTAAATTTGCCATTACGCATAAGATAGGAGCGCTAGCGGGTCCCAACCAATCACAAGTCAACTATCTCCATTGGATTGGGCGATTTATATATCGATGGGCACTCGGCCAAATTTAACTATGGTACCTACATATTTCAACGAGACCCTCGAGCATCTTTGAAAGCTATGCAATCAAGGACCTATAGCCTTTCCTCTATGTGTGGAATTATCGACCAATTCCACGATATTCTAGGCTGAAAGAGATGCGATGTAAAGAGCTTCCGCCCTTGGCTTCCACTACAAACTTTTTCAAGGGAAGCATGTCCCTGACATTGTCATGACATCAGCTGAGACATCAAATGTCAAAGCCAATTCTCAGAAGGCAGATGTCATACATGCTAAAGGAGACATGAGGGAACTTGAAGCAGCAGCGACCCTTGAAGCTACGATCTCTACTCTTGAAAAGGAAAAAGACACGAGAGGTTGAGGAAGAAAGGCGATGGTGATACCTCTGCTTGCTCATATGGAGGAAGATGATGTTGCTGACCAAGAAGTTGCTGACAAAGAAGGCTCTGAAGATGTGTCCTTTCACAGTGCTTCTTCTGGAGAAGAAAGCACTTGAAGCTGCTGCCCCTGTTGCCTCTAATTTTATTCTGTCAATTGTTTTCTGTTCTGTTTTGATTCTTGTATTTTCCCAATTTTGTTTGAATGTTTGTAATCCTTATTAATGATTTGTAATGTCTGAGAAATGTACCCTAAAAACAATCTTTGGTACTTAAGTATATCTTTGGTATATTTGTTTCAGTCTTGATTGATTAAAGTTTGGGGCAATTGTATGGTTTCCTTTGGCCCTTTATGGCTAAAGGGGAGAAGAACTCTTGTATGTGATAGTATGGGACTTAGGACTTTGGGGAAATTGTATACTGTTTAAAATTTTGTATATAGGGCAATTGTGGAATTGTGGGATTTTTGTAAGGGTAGAATTTATCTTCTCTAAGTTCTAGTTACTTGAAGCTTAGGAAAGCTTAGGAAAGCTTAGAACTAGTTTATTGTCTTCTGCATAGGTACTACGATGTGTTAAGTAGTTTTAGCCAAAAATGTGCCAAAGGGAGTTTGTTAGTGTTTTAGGTTGGCATTAATTTTGGTAAAACTAGGATTAACAATGTCATGATAGATGTTATGACATTGAGATTGAAGATAAATCCTACTGCTAAGGATGTTAAAAGCATTTCAGGCTGGAAGCTAAAAGTCTTTGAAATTACTGAACGATCGGATGTCATAACGGATGTTATGACATTCGATGTGACATACATTTTGCGAATCTGTTTGTTCTGAGATTTTCGGGAAGTTTGTTGAGTGCTAAATATTGTTTTACATTATTAGAAAGCATGCTCACGTGGCTGCTAGGTTAAACTTAATTAAACCTAAATTGGTTGTTGAAAAGACCATGTTTTAGGATTAAATTAAGTGAACCTAACTATCTTTATGGAAGCCCGAAGTTTCGGACTGCTTTTATAAAGGAAAGAACCCTTACAAGCTAGCTCACGCTTTGAATGTATTGAAGAGATAGCGACTTGTGTTTGTGTCTTTATTAGGATTTGTATGAGTTGGTATTGTGTAATTCTAGTTTCTCTTGTGAGCCAAGCAGCTGTCAATTGATAAGTGCATTGGACTAGGATTTCTTTGTGGGTGGTTTATCACTCAAAGCTTTAAAGCACAGTGTTTGTCTCTTGATTGAAGCTTTGAAGCAAGATCAAGATATTTTATTGAAGTGTGTCTTCACAATTCAATTAGTCAATAGGTTGATATCACTGCGTGATTGAGGGGAGTGAGTGGGTACTCGGATCTAAGTAGGACTTAGGTTGAAGTTGCATTGGGTAGGTTTTAAGTGAAGGAGATAAGCGGTGGTTTATTCACGAATTAATTCTACTAATAGTGAATTTCCTCCACTTGGTAGCCCCGGATGTAGGTTTGTTGAACGGTGGGTGAACAACTTATTGTGTTATTCTTGCTTCTGTATTCTTGTGTGAATTGTTAACATAGTGTTAGATCTTGTGTCATAACATTCTCTGTGACATCAAGTATCGCTGCGAATTTCAAAAATAAGCGGAACCGGTTCCTACATGCGAGGAACCGGTTCTGAGTTCAAAACTTAACCACGGAAAAATGTAGGAACCGGTTCCTACCCATCGAGAACCGGTTCTGAGTGCATTTTCAATTTTCACAATTTTCAATGTGGAACGGTTCCTCCCCAGGAACCGGTTCCCGTGTTCTGAAACCATTTCTGCACTTTTGACATTCCTTCAATTTCAATCAAACCCAAACTTGCCCATACGAGTCCCAACATGGAAAACACTAAAACACATCCTATTGGCATCATTATCACATCAAACAACACATTCCCATCATTTCTTTTCATCTCTTGACACTCTAATTGTTTTCAATACATATTACGACCAATCGACACAATCTAACACAATTAGGTATACACCCATGGAAACCTAGAAATTCCTAAACCAAGATTTCCTAACATGCTATGATCTATACGGTCAAACTCAAAACCGATAATATGAAATAAATAATCGAAATCACCCTTACCTCGTGGGTTCTTGAATTCGACACTTTAGGTCTTTTCCTTCTTTCTCCTCTTCTCAACTTCACGTATTCTTGCTTTCTCCAAAAATGAATTTCTTTTCCTCCTTTTCTTATTTAATTCCTTTTTATTCCTTTTAACATAAATAAAATGAATTCATTAATGTAAGTAGAGTCTTTTACTCCTCACACCCCACTTTACTCAACACACCTCTAACATTTCCATAATTAATCTCAATAATCCAATATATTAATAAATTATATTCTCAATTAAATTAATAATTAAAAATCATAATTATTTAATTATCGAATTATTTTGGGGTGTCACAACAAGCATGGTCAGAAAATGCTTCATTTTGAAGATATGGATCAAAACATTACAGGTCCTTTTCAAAGTCAACAAAAAGTCAACTTTTTGTAAAGAAGTGTTATTGAGCATGGAAACTCCAATTGAGATGAAACCAAATAGGTTGTTTAGAGGACATCTAGATCTTTCTAAAAAGTCTAAGAACACTCAAAAATGTTAAAAATTGAGCAAAATACACCTTGCACAAGTTGGGCATTTTTGAAGAATTGCACAAAGGAAGATATCTGACAAAATCCAATTTTTTCCAAATGGGCCTATAATTTTATGATCCAAACTTGATCATAATATTATTTGGGACCTTGATGCCTACGACTTCTTTCTATTTTTTTTTTTGAATTTAAAAGCATTTAATTCAAATTTAAATTAAATAAAATATGAACACAAGGTATAATTTAAGTTGGGTTGGATTTTTATCAAGCTTGAGGACCAAGGGAGCCCACAAGACATGCCAAATTCGTGCTAGCTCATGCAAGGAAAAGAAAATCAAATTTTGGAAAAATTTGATCAAAATTGAATGAGAAAATATTTTGCATTCAAAAGCATATCTTTTTTCATTCTTTTTGCTCCAACCTCTTGCTCTATAAATACTATTGCATTCCACAAAGACCGAGGCGAAACCCAACCTTTTAAGCAACCCTTATTCTCTCAAATATTTTTCAAAGTTGGCAAATTCGAGTTTGATTTTCCAGCAAGTTTCAAGGAGTTCCAAGCCTTCCATGGTGTTCCTTGACATCCCAGCAATCATTCCCAACCCTTACACGAAGCCAAATCCTCCCAGACCGAGCCATCTAGCTCTCACCGATTTGGTATTTTCTTGATTTCGATTTTTTTATTTCATGCATTGTTAACTGCTTTTGGTTGTTTGTATGGATTCAGGACATTCATTAGATCATGAATGATACATCTCATGTAAGCTTAGGCGTAGAAAACACAAACCACCATTGTTAGGGCTTTTGGGCTGTTTGTTTCAAAGCAGCGTTCTCGAGCCAATTCAAGGCAAGCGGACACCACCATCGTGTTCGTAGCCCTCGATTAGCGGGGTAGGGTCCCTCTTTGCTTTTTATTTTGCTTATTTTTGCAGGTTGAGAATTTGGGTGGTCGGAGAAGACGACCGGAGCTAGGGCTTCGGCGTCGTTGACCTGTCTGACCCCGGCGTGGCTGGCGTGGCGCAATGGCTCATCCTAATTCGTTCTTACATAAGCATCTGGCCCCACGCGTTTGATTGTGTTTGAAATTACAACTATGACACGTTTACACTTATAAACCATTGATTGCAGGTTACAAACACCAAGACACCTTGGCTCAGTTGGCAGCGTGTTGATTGATTTCTCTAGAGGGCATAAGTTCGATCCATGGCATGGCAATTTCTTTTTTAACAGTTTTGCAAACTAACTTTTCTATTTTCTTATTTTTCTTAATATTTTCTTTTAATTTAATTTATCTTTAAACAATTTTCTCATGCATTTAAAAATCACCAAACATATTTTCCTTTTGCATTTTAATCAGAAAAATGTTTATTTAATTTTTGACATTAAAATTAATATTTTTGCATGCATATTTTAATTAATTGTTAATTAACTATTAAATTGACTTTTAATTGTTTTAATTATCAAAATCGATCGAAAATTCCCAAAAAATATCTTATCATCTAATTGTCATTACTAATCTAAAATCTTTTCCTCATTCAAAATCCTATTTTACTAACATTTTTCTCTTGTGCGAGTTTTCTTATATTTTCCGATTATGTATCTACTTACAGGTTGTAACGTTTCGGACTATTCTTCTCGCTTTTCTTTTCAATATTATGTAACTGCCTATGGGATGTAATAGATTAGTTAGGACTTTTACTTTCCGCACTCCTATTATGTACTTCCCCAAAGCCATGTAATAGCGTAGGACTTTACTTTCCACACTTTACTTTCCATGATTTATTTTCTGCACCCTATAAACTGCTAGTAACTAGGCGTGTATGGCAAGATAAAAACGGACATAGATCACCCATAATTTGCAAGATAATATATCTGAATCAACACACTCTCTTCACACATGCACCCCTTAGGGTAGTTCTCTCTCGTTGCCTTTCGATTAAATGGTCAAGTCCCTCGAACGTAGAGGTATCCTAGCACCGTTGCCTACAAAACATATCATCATAGTCCCTTGAATCAAAGATCATGGGTCCCTCAGCGTGGCCTCTGACGTGATCTCGTCCCTCGATTGTTGCCTCGAAAGTGATGATTGTCCCTTGAATGTGCTAGGATACTTCCTACAAGTTGCCTTCTATGACCATCTGATGTCCCTTCGAATGTCCCTTCTACATCCAACGAATAGGGTTACCTACCAACTAATGGTATGGATAGCACTATTCTAAAGGAGCGCAAAATAACACGAAAACGACCATTCTGAGTAGGTAATAAGACTTTTAGTTGCTTGCTCAAACAAAATACTTTTCACACCACACACTTTTGTCAAAGTTCAAACTCTTTTCAAAAACCGAACCTTTTTGAACACTTTGTATACATTCCTACATGAATCATTACAAAGTCAAAGCGAAATGCCTTTTCAAAACATTTTTGTCAAACACACCAGAAAGCAATTTTAAAGTGAGCTAAAAGCAACTAAGAGCCCGTAGATAACTACGGATGGAAATGGGTGCTAATACCTTCCCTTTTCATAACCTTCTCCCTTACTCAGAATCTAACGAAGGTCTTTTCCTGTTCTTTTCACCTTCCCTTAATTGGATAAAACAAAAGTCGGTGGCGACTCTTGCTATTTGCAACATTTGCGATAAAAAGCAAAACAAATCTCAAAGTTAGTTCACCGTATTACAACTACGTATCAGAGTGACGACACCAACAAGATACTAAGTCTTTACTCCTCGTTACTTGCACGTTACTAGTATAAAGGCAATGGTGAATAAATAGAAAGGATGAGATATCTACTAATATAAACAAGTATATGATAAATAATATATTAGGATTAAATCATACAAAATCATCACATCGCAATTAACACATCATAACAACTTCCCAATTAACAACAACACAAAACCACTTCATAGTTAGCAACAACATAATTCACTTCACGATTAACAACAACACAATTTAAATGAGACACAACAATGCATGTGCATGTGGTACCAATAGAGCTTGACTCCCTTCACTATTGTCAATTAATAGAGGCACAGGTATAAGTCTTCTTCACAATTACCTGTCTGAGGCCTTCACGAGGAAGAAAATTTAATGCAACAACAACATAAATTCATAACGAGGCATACGCCTATATCACATTATTACCAATAATTAGAGGTAATCATCGTTGAAAACACCTGCAACGCATAAACAACAATATCGACAACATATTCCTGCAAATAATTCACAAACAAATCAATAACACGATCCATTGACATAATTTCAACAAAGTAAAATAATCGTAATCACCTACTAAAATTATACGAACTATCCAACAATTTTTAATTCATCCCGGACAATTATTTACCTTTAATTTACTAATTTGGTTAATTTAGTACTATTTCTATTCACTATTAAGTTCCTGCAACAACTTCCACTTCTGCTTGCTATTTTAACGCACCACTAACTATTATTTTGAAACGCTATTTCACTTCCTATCCATTTCTACCACTTTAATAGTTCACGCTGCTTGCTACCATTCTGCAACTCCTCACTTGCTAACAATTTCTATTAACATATCTGCTATTAAAATTTTCCAAAACTACTATTTATAATAACCTTGCTATTTTATTCTGCTACTTAATACCACTCCTATTATTATCAACTTCATCCTAATACATTTTACTACTATCAAATGTTATATCTTCATTATTTATTATGATCTATTAGTTATGCTAATTATATATCCTCTGAAATTTAAATGAATGGTAATTCTACTCTGATATTCAGTCTAGATTTCAATTATTGTTTCGATGATATCATGTGTATATATTATATTGTAATGTTAATATGTAATATAAAGATCGCGAGCATCAAGCTTTATTATTTTCAACACAAGAAAAATGATTATGAAAAGGGAAAGCTCAATACCCTCAATTGATATGATATGCATTACGACTAGCGTGAGCGAGGGCATAGCGCATTGGGAGATTCTACGGAGAGGTTGTTATATAAAGGGAATAGATGTGGAACCCTAAATATATATAGTTATCTATAGCTTTATATATGAATAGTTTGATATGTTTGTGTGTTTTAGATTGCTATTTCTATTGTTTGGGAATGTTTCTCCTTTGGATTTTAAGAAGGATAGATTATGTGGGATCCTAGGTTTTTTATTATTGTGCTGCAAAGATCATTGGGATCTTACGCATATATATCCTTAATGGGAATCGAGCATTTGTAGCTCGGATCTAAAGGGAGGTTGAGAAAGTCGAGCAATTGTAGTTCCACTTATGCTAGTGGAAGCAGCAGGATGTTATTAAGAAACAAATACAAATGTCATCTTAATGAAAATGTATCTAATCTATTTTATCACATACATTTTGAAGGGTTTGATTAACTAATTAGATCTTTCATCGTAAGTTATAGGTGTTTTTCTTGAGTGTACAAGCATTACCATTTCTGAGTTGAGAAAGATGTTTGAAAGATGATTGAATCTTTTAATTGTAAGCATTGGGTGTTTTGCTTGAGTGTACAAGCGTTACCACATCTGATTAAAAGATGTTTTTGTTTGAAAAGAGTTTGAAAAGTTTATGGATTGTATGTGATGTGATAGATGAGATACTTCTTCCATTGAGATGATAAATGTCTTAATCTAGGAGAAATTAATTGGATTAGGGGATGCTTTAAAAGAGCTGGGTCCTTGTATTGTTAGCCAAGAGGAGACATTAGGTCATCGAGGGTCCTTGTATTGTTAGCCCAGAGAAGGCATTAGGGGTCATCGAGGTCCTTGTATGAAGCTCAAGAGGAAGCTATAGGGTATGGTTGGCTTTGGCTTTAAGAGTGATTTCACGGAAACTATCCTCTTAGGATTTTAAGAGTGATTTCACGGAAATCATCCTCTTAGGGTTCTATCTAGCGGGTGATTCTTTGTATTGGAAGCCCAATAGGAGGATGTTAAGAGATTTCTGGTCTCTTTCTTGTTTGATGCCCAAGAAGGCTAAACTAAATGAGGAGTTCTTTTGAGCGAATCCCAAGAGGAGGCTAACTCGGCGGGAGTGTCGTCTTATATGAAGCCTAGCGGAGGCTAAACTCAATAAATGAGTTTTCATATATGAAGCCTAAGGAGGCTAACTCAATAAATGAGTTATCTTATACAGAGCCCAGAGGAGGCTAACTCAATAAATGAGTTATTTTATCTGAAGCCTAAGAGGAGGCTAAAGGGAACCTAGTTGTTAGGATAATTGTTATGTTATAAGCGAGCGATTATATAAACAAATGTGTGATGTGTATTCACAAGAGTTTATGAAGGAAATATAAACAAGTGTATAAAGCAGTGTTTAAAGCAAGTGTAACTTGAATATTTACAAGGTTTCTTGGATGTGTACAAGGAAATGAATATGTACGAAGGGGTGTGTTTATGTACAAGGAAATGAATATGTACATAGGAGGGTTGGGACTTACACGTGAGGAGGCCCATTGGTTTAAGAGGAGTTTCACTAGGAATAATTCTTCTCTTAATTCCAATGGAATTGGTGTATAAACAAGCGGATGAAAACAAACGAAAGAAGTTTGTTTATGCTTGAATATTTACAAAGATGATTGAATATGTACAAGGAAATTGAATATGTACATAAAAAGGATTGGGACTTACACCGTGAGGGAGGCCCATTGGTTTAAGAGGAGTTTCTCCGGGAATAATTCTTCTCTTAATTCCAATGGAATTGGTGTATAAACAAGTGAATGAAAACGAACGAGGTTTATTTATGCTTGAATATTTTTGAAGATGATTGAATATGTACAGGGAAAATTTAATATGTACATAAAAAGGATTGGGACTTACACCGTGAGGGAGGCCCATGATCAATTAAGGAATTCAAGGAGAAACCTGGTTCGGTTTATCTTTAAATCTAATTGATCATGGAAAAAGGTGTGTAAGTTTGTTGAAAAGTTTTTAAAAGGTTTTGAAAATGATTTAAAAAGTGAAGGATATTCACAAGAAGTTTTGAAAAAGATTTTAAGTTTGAAAGTTGGAAAGAAAACATTTTTGAAAAGTATTAAAAATACTTAAAATGTCTCATTTTTTACTCAATCAAAATATAATCAAAAAAAATATTTTTGGATTTTTTTGACATAATCATAAAATAGGTATATTAAATGACAAGTGTGCAAAAAATCATCTCAAAATGAGAAGTTTTGATTAGTTTTTGAAAATGTTTTAAGTTTGCTAGAAACTTGAGAAAAAAAGAGTTTTTTGGTCCTAAGGAGGTTTGAACCTTGGACATTTGGCTTAGAAATGAATATTTTCCATTGAGCCATTTGTTAAACTTGTCATTTAATCACCTTGTTTAGAAGGAATTTTGAAAAAAAGAAAGTTTTGAATTGAAAAAGTCCAGTAGATTTACGAAGGGTTGAAGTTGCTTTGAAAAAAGTTTTGAAAAATGTCTAAAAGTTGTTTTGAAAATGGAAGTTTGAAAAAAGGTCCAGAAGTTGGACTTTTGATAGGTGGGACTTCTGAGATATGAAGATGAAGATCTTCGTCTTGATAGGTGTGAAGAGACTTAAAATTCAGAATACGCAAATTTTGGACCTAAGATAGCAAAAAATGCGAGTGATGCAAAATGATTACAAAAGTTCACCGGGGATATAAAGATTGATATCTTTGGGAAAGATTGTGAGGATGACTCAATCATCTAAGAAAGGAGAATCACATGCATTTGGGAAACAAGCAATTTGTTTCTCTGGGAAAATAGATTCACAATGTAAGTGAATATCTGTTTCGCTTTGGGAAACGAGGAGATTACCTTCTGTCAGCCTTGTGACAATGTTTAAGGTAAGTGAAAATGATATTACCAATTATCAGCCTTGTGATAGTTTATGGTAATGAGTTCTGAAGATATTACTAATTATCAGCACAGTGATAACCATAACAAGGTAATTCTTTTAAGAAATTTACTGAGTATTCAACTTTGTGAATAACAGACAATGATGGAAACATATCTCAAATGAGTTTTTATTTTCCACGTCATAATCTTTCCGGGGATCTCTCTTTTGAGAAGATGCGGGCATTTTGATTGGAAAGACACGGGTTTTCTTTAGGCGAGGAAAGACAACTGCGAGAATTTCTTGAACTTTCATGATTCGACTTGCTAAAAAGAACAATCTTCTTATGACAAGTTTCAAGATGAAAAGGAAATAAGCAGCTCGGATTACGAGGCTATTGCTTATTGTTTGCGGTAGATTTTCTATGAAATCTAATCCTGAGTTGATCAGAAACGAGATTCTATCCAGGAATGGAGGGAAAGAAATGGTCAATCAAGACTTCGTTCCCAATGAGGAATGATCTCAGCTGGGGAACATGATAGAGAACAAAATGTATTTTCTGTTTGGGGATAATCTCTTGGAGAGATGACACACCACACTTGTTTTCGAGAATAAATGCAACCTAAACAAGTGATATAGAAGCAAACATTGAGAAATGCAGGAATGCATTAATGATGCTATTATGTATAAATGATGAATGTCATGAATGTCATATGCATGTTGACGATACTTGACAAGACAACCAAAGGGGTATTTGGGAAAAGGACTACGTCACAGTTCAAACAAATACTCGGCAAAATCTCTGACAATGGTGTGAGCGTTCGATGATGAATCGAGTTGCATGCTTTAACCTTTTACGAAAAAGGCATTTCATTGGCAACCTTGTTGGGGATTCTTTTTGGATAAGAATACCGTCCTTTGATAATCTCTTTTAAGGAGAAGAAGACTTCTTAGTACTTGTTTAATCTTTGGAGGTCGAAACACTCATGGAGAAAGCTGTTGAAGTTCTTTACGTGTTCATAATTCAAAGGAAAATTTAGCTTTTATTCCAAAATATTGAAGTAAAAATTCATTTAAAAGCTTTTTTTTAGTTTCAAAGTGATTTTCACAAGAAAAGCGTTATTTTGCAAAAGCAGAATAAAGCAAAATTGCAAACAAATGGGCACAAGGCTCAAATTTTATTGATAGAATGGTAATCGGTATAAGCGTGATTCCATGAACTATTACAAGAGTTGGAAATGATAATTTATTGGGAAAAGGCTACATTGAAAGTAATAACCACTATTATCCCTAACAACTTTGAATTCAATTGTGCTTGTTGCTTTAGAAGATTTGATTGAAGATCCGTTGATGGAGATTCTTGATTGTGGATGATCTGATTACTTTGTCATTTTGATCATAATTTTGCCTAGATTTCCTTTTAGGTTTTCAATCTATCGGATAATTTACATTTATTGTCTCTAATTTTTCTGGACCGCCTTTTGGGTTTTGGTCCACGAGGCGCTCATTTTGCCTAAGCCGCCCTTTTCGGGTTTCGACTTACCGAGCTGTTCTTTTGTTTTTAGACAGTATTTCTTGTTGCATCGGCATTCACGGGATGCGGAGTTCATCACCTTCCATGGTTGTGAGAGTCATGCACCTTGAAAAGCTTCTTTTGACGATGTATGGGCCTTCGTAATTAGGAGTCCATTTGCCCCTAGAATCTGGTTGAAAAGACAGAATCTTTTTAAGCAAGAGGTCGCCTTCTCGGAATTCACGAGGTTGAACCTTTTTGTCGAAGGCTTTCTTCATCCTTCTTTGATATAGTTGTCCATGACACAGAGCGGTCAGGCGCTTTTCTTCAATTAAGTTTAGTTGGTCGTATCTGCTTTGACACCATTCGGCCTCATATAACTTAGCTTCCATGAGAACTCTCATTGAAGGAATCTCAACTTCTACGGGGAGCACTGCTTCCATGCCGTATACTAGAGAAAAAGGGGTTGCCCCTATTGAAGTACGTACTGAAGTACGATACCCATGTAGAGCAAATGGCAGCATTTCGTGCCAGTCTTTGCAAGTGATGACCTTCTTCTGGACGATCTTTTTGATGTTCTTGTTGGCAGCTTCAACGGCGCCGTTCATCTTTGGTCGGTAAGGAGATGAGTTATGATGCTCGATCTTGAATTCCTCACACAGTTCTTTCATCATTTTGTTGTTCAAGTTTGATCCATTGTCCGTAATGATCTTACTTGGAACTCCGTATCGGCAAATGAGGTTGTCTTTGATGAACCTCACAACCACTTGTCTTGTAACGTTGGCGTAAGATGCTGCTTCGACCCATTTGGTGAAGTAATCAATAGCCACTAAAATGAAGCGATGTCCGTTGGACGCTTTTGGTTCGATCATCCCAATCATGTCAATGCCCCACATGGAGAAAGGCCACGGAGAGGAGAGAACGTTGAGTAGAGTCGGTGGCACATGGATCTTATCTGCGTAGATTTGGCACTTGTGACATCTCTTTACGTGTTTACAACAATCGTATTCCATTGTTATCCAATAGTATCCTGCTCTCAAGATTTTTCTGGACATTGCATGCCCGTTTGAATGGGCTCCAAAGGACCCTTCATGAACTTCGCGAATTATCATGTCTGCCTCGTGTCTGTCCACGCATCTGAGAGTCATGTCGAAGTTTCTTTTGTATAGCACATCTTCATTCAGGAAGAAATTTCTAGAAAGCCTCCTTAGAGTTTTCCTATCTTTGTATGATGCCCCGAGTGGGTACTCCTGAGTTTGAAGGAAGCGTTTGATGTCGTGGAACTACGGTTTATCATCGATGGTGCTTGATTGCAAACACATATGCAGTCTTTCAAAGGCGTCGTCGGATCTTAGGCATATCGTTCCCCTGGTTGACTTTGAACATGGAAGATAGAGTAGCCAAGGCATCTGCCATTAGATTCTGATCTCGAGGGATATGATGCAATTCAACTTTGTTGAAGAAAGTCAACAAACGTCTTGCATAATCTATGTAGGGAATCAAACCAAGATGATGACTTTCATACTTGTCTTTGATTTGATTGATCACAAGGGCTGAATCTCCATATATGTCAAGGATCTTGATCCTCAAGTCGATGGCTTCTTCGATACCCATGATACAAGCTTCATATTCTGCGATGTTGTTGGTGCAATCACATAGCAATCTGGCGGAAAATGGGATATGAGAACCCTCGGGAGTAATGATGACTGCCCCAATTCCATTGCCAAAAACGTTAACTGCTCCATCAAAAATCAAGCCCCATCTAGATTCTGGATCAAGACCTTCTTCAGGTAATGGTTCTCACAATCTTTCATCTTAAGTACATAATATCCCGTCGGGAAGTCGAACTTGAGAGATTGGTATTTGCTGATCGGTTGATAAGCCAAGTGATCGGCGAGAATGCTTCCTTTGGCCGCTTTTTGGGCACGGTACTGGATGTCATATTCAGATAATAACATCTTCCATCGAGTGATTCTTCCTGTTAAGGCAGGCTTTTCAAAGACGTACTTGATTGGATCCATTTTGGAGATTAACCAAGTCGTGTGATTGATCATGTACTGGCAGAGACGTTTCGAAGCCCACACCAAAGCACAAAATTTTTTCTCGAGCATGGAGTAACGAGTTTCACAATCTGTGAACTTTTTACTCAAGTAGTAGATGGCATGCTCTTTCTTACCGGTTTCATCTTGCTGTCCAAGTACGCAGCCCATGGAATCTTCTGGCACGGTAAGGTACATGATTAATGGTCTTCCTTCAATTGGAGGAATCAATATTGGAGGTTCTGACAGGTATTCCTTGATACTGTCAAACGCTTTTTGGCAATCTTCTGTCCACACAACCTCTTGAGAGATAAATCTGGAGATGTAATTCAACCTTCCAAGAAATCCTCTTACTTGCTTTTTTGTATGTGGCGTAGGCATTTCTTGAATGGCCTTGACTTTGTTAGGGTCGACTTCAATACCTCTTTGACTGACGATGAAACCTAGGAGTTTTCCGGATCTTACCCCAAAGGTGCATTTGTTAGGATTCAGACGAAGCTAAAATTTCCTTAATCGCTGAAATAACTTCAAGAGATATTCTATATGCTCTTCTTGATGTCGGACTTTGATATCATGTCATCCACGTAGACTTGATCTCTTTGTGCATCATGTCATGAAAGAGAAGTCATTGCCCTTTGGTAAGTTCGCTGCATTCTTTAATCCAAACGGCATTACTTTGTAGCAAAATGTGCCCCATGGCATGATGAAGGATGTCTTCTCCATGTCTTCAGGAGCCATTCTGATCTGATTATAGCCAGAGAAACCTTCCATGAAGGAAAAGACATTGAACTTTGCAGTGTTGTCCACTAGCATGTCGATATGCGGTAGTGGGAAATCGTCTTTTGGACTAGCTTTGTTCAAGTCCCTGTAGTCAACACATATTCTGACCTTTCCGTCTTTCTTTGAGACAGGTACTATGTTGGCTAGCCATTGAGGATATTCAGAGGTGACGAGGAAACCTGCGTCGAGCTGCTTTTGAACCTCCTTTTTGATTTTGTCGGCCATGTCTAGGTGAACTCTTCTCAGTTTTTGTTTAACTGGCGGACACTCCGGTTTTAATGGCAAGTGATGCTCCACGATGTTGGTATCCAAACCTGGCATGTCCTGGTAGGACCAAGCAAACACATCGACGTATTCTTTGAGAAGATCTATTAGTCTGCCCTTGACGTTGTTGTCAAGTATAGCTCCGATGTTCACTTCTTTTTTATCTTCCTCAGAACCTAAGCTGATTTCTTCCAAAGGCTCTTTGTGAGGCTGAATGATTCTTTCCTCGTGCTTAAGTAGTCGGGAAATCTCATCCGGGATCTCTTCTTCATCTTCTTCCTCGGCGTCAAATACAGGGAATTCAAAGTTGGGAGAGAGCATAGAGTTATTGCGTTCAATGGATTTGTCCATCTGTTAATCTGCATGTTTGATTTATTTTTGATTAATTAACTCTTCTTTTTTTCTTTTCTTTTTTTTAGAAAAAGTTAATGTGAAAGTGTATGATTATTTATTATATTTTTGAAGATTGTTTGTTTTTATTTGTGTTTTTTAGGATTACCATTTCCAAAAAAAAAGGTAAAAACGAAAAACAAACACAAAATGTGGAATCAAAACAACGCTTTTATTTATGATTCACAACATGAAACAGGGCCCTAAATACAAACTCATTTGTCTTGGGCAAGACAAAGAGAAATTATTTAAAAGCTAAGCTCTATAAAACATCTCTTAGCCTTAGGTGAGGTGAGAGTTCAAAACAAAAGCAAAATAAACTACTTAGAACTACGAACATCGATCGAGCTTGCAGGCTTCCAATAGTGGCGAACTCCTTGGAAGTTTAGATACTCACAGTAGTTTTCTTTTGGCTTATTTCTTGTGTAGACTTTGGTGGTTGGTCGAGCAGGCTTTGAAGACTACGGTCGGTTGACCTTGCCTTTTGTCTTCTTGAAGCGATCTTCTTCTATTTGATTGACGGATCGAGGAGTATAGTATCGACATATGTGCTTTCAAGTGGCATGTATTCGGATTCTTGGGATGTTCTTCCCAATCTTACGGGTGAAGATACTCATTGTCTCTGACGCTTTCCAACTCGTTTCTAAATTATCTTCTGATCTTCTTGGTGATCGTGTTGGCGTAGTAATAGTCAAAATCGGCTTAATATCCTTGCGGTATTGAAGTAGATATTTTCATTTGGGATCTCAATTTGATGATGAGATCGAGAAGATGTGTATAACTCTTCTGGTTGACTAGGATACTCAAAAGGATCGTCCCATCCAGTTGGTTGGATGTCTTCAATTCTTATTTTTGAGCTTTCGGTGCGATGTATTTCACCATGTAGTCAAACATTCCACTTGGTTCTCCCAAGGTATCCCAAACTTCAGAAGGGATAGGTGGATTTTCATTCTCATTCTTTTGTAGGAACATGCCTTTGAATTGGTGCAGCCGGAGGATAGAGCAGCGTCGATCCTTCACAGGACACATATTCGAGCTATTAAGATAAGTGCTCCACTCTTGGATTCGGAGAGATTGTCTTCATTAACAAGAACATAATCCTCTTGAAAAATGGCGTTTGCTTGAGAATTTCTATGTTGATATACGAGACTAAAAGCTCATGTGGATAATGCCTACCATATTCATGTCATAATCATTCCTATTTTAAAGATCGAATATCGATGTCTATTAAGCTGTTGAATATGCTCTCCTTATTGGACATCCTCGAAAATCCACAGGCGGATTCTGCGGTGTGTAGTCATGTTTAGCGGCGCCCATTGTAATGAATGTATCATGGGCTGTACCAAGCTTTCTCTTATCATATTTATGTTGGTGATAAGATACGATCTATATTCCTTAGTATCAAATTCACGGTATGTCCACTATGATTGGGAAGTGGATTTGCTTGCTCGTTTAGTTGCATTCACGAAGGAGAGAAGATTAGCCCTTACTAATCTTTGTACTTGACTTCGATTCTACGATGCTCGAGATCATGACCGGTACCCCTTGATGAAAAGGGCAAGACACATCTGCTTTGTACCACCAAGGTAATTTGTCTGGTACTGGGGGTGGTAATCTTGTTTGTACAAGATTCCTTTCTATCAAGGCAGGATATAATTCTGTATATGTCATCGGAATTGGATCAAAATCGAGATTCGCGGAGTACGATTCTGATTGTTGTTGAATTGTTGAGCCTGCTTTGTCGAGGTTGTTGATTCTTCTGAAATTGTGGGGTAATTCCCATGTTTGAATTTGTATTAACAACTGGTGCTATTGTGGCTACCTATTGTCGGCGACTGACATTTTTCCTTGGTTTCCCTCGGGATACCATTCGTATGTCATGTTCTTTCTTCTTTGGGAAACTGGTTCCGACTCTCTTGGTTCCGCTTGAAGACCCTATTTCTTTGGTTAGGCGTCTGTTCGAACTCCTTCTTCTAATCGCATCCCATGCTTACCATTTCGGTGAAATCTCGGGGGTGGCGACCATGCGTTAAATAGTAAAATGGGCCAAGAGTGTTCGGAAAACCTTGGTCATTTCTTTTTCTTCTAACGATTGGATTAACTTGGGCAACTTCCCTCCAGCGTTGGGCGTATTCTTTGAGCGTCTCTTTTCCTTTTGAGACATAGAGCGAGTTGATCTTGATGCGGAGCCATGTCCAAATTGAATTTGTCTTGTTGGACAAAGGCTTCACCTAGGTCATTGAATATCGGATATTTGCACTATCTAGTCCCATGTACCACTTGATGCGGCACGGTGAGGCTGTCTTGGAAATAGTGAATGAGCAATTGGTGATTGTCATTATATGTAGACATCTTCCTAGCGTACATTGTAAGATGACTCTGCGAGAATTTCCTTTATATTTCTTAAAATCGGGGACTTTGAATTTACGGTATCCTTACGCGAGGAACTAGGCATAGATCGTGGGCATTCTTCCCAAACAATTCCTTTCCACAAATTGTTTTGATCTCAAGCTGCATCTTATGGAATTATTCCTGGAGATTTTCCATTTGGCCACGAGGATTCGTGTTGTCGCCTGGGTTATGATAGACTTCTTCTTCTGCAGTAGCATGAACTACTGTACGAGTTTGTCATGATCGATTGAGAAACCGACATAGTGACTTGCGGAAAAGTTACTCCGTCTTTGCGGATTAAATGATGAGTTTTGTAAAGTAGGAACCTCGATCGTGGTTGCCCGTACTAGAAGTGGGTTGGCGAAATCAATCTGAAATTGAAGGCATGCCCATGGATAACCTTACGGCATCTTGAAGAGAGGATTCTTGACTGCAATTGGCCGGAGTAGTAGTGATCTACGAAATCATCGTTGATTTTGGTATTTAATGTTGCTCTTGACATTGCGTGGTTAACGAACTTACCAAAGTGAGTCTCTCCATCTCTTCTGAAGTGTTGTCAACGTGCTACAAAGCTCAACATTTTCTTATTCAAAATATTCCATGGCTTTTCTCCTATTTGCAGTATTGTATCTATGGTGTTGTGAACATAGTCGAGAAACTCTAAGGCAATGACAGCGATCTTTCTCTCGGAAAAAATTCCAAAGATAAGATTCTAAACAACAAACTCGATATGCAAAGTATGATGCATGATGATGGATGCAAAGAAAAAGAATTTCCAAATAATTTATACTAAAGAAATTTCTAGTAAATATTTGGATGGAAAACACTTATTTTATTAATTATTGAAAGAAGATTACAACAATTTTTTGGAGCATATCTCTTACAATGATAAAATAAATGCTAAAGCTAAAGCTCAACTAATTAATCGTCTTAAATCGATGAAGAACCAAAGGCTTGATGTAGCTTGACTTGATTTCTTTCCATAGTAAGCTTTCAGTTCAGCTTTCTCGGCTTTAAGCTTGTTGATGACTTTCTTCCACTCGTCAGGAGCAGGATCGTTGGTCGTCATTTCTTCAAGCTTTCTTTTTCTTTCCTTGATGTATCTTTTGATCGCGTTATCTTTCAAACGAATCTTCTCATCTTTCTCCATGAGCCATTCATCTTGGAAGTAGAGCGTTTTCTCATGATCTTTGACCTGTTTCTTAAGCTTCTCATTTTCAAAGTCAATCTTAAGAAACTTGTCTTCCAAAGCTTCTTGGTATTCTTCCATAGTCTCAACGGGAAAGGTGGTCGATTTAGATCTGCGAGAACATGGGTTCTTCATAAGCATAAGGCATTGAATTCCTTAGCTCTTTTCTTTACCCAAAGTGTATCTTTCCATGGCTACACAATTCCTTGCATGACCCTTTTCTTTCCTTCGGATGTGATGCCAAGCTCTTATCATTCTGGCTTTCAAACCTTGGGAATCTTCCCCCTCATGATAAAACTATCTTTCTCTTGTGAAACCAAGTGGTTTACTAGAGTTTGCATACAGAGTTGATGTCTACCAAGAATGGGTTATAGTTGATTCCTCCTTTCGTCTTGATGAGAATGCGTTGGCAAATTCCCCACAACTTTCAATGATTTCCATCTCATTGTTTGCCAAGGTATACCAATGGATATCGTTGTTTGTAAGAGACATGAGTCTTCGAGACCAATGCCAACCGTTTTTGTTTTCACGGAAGATAGGTGTAATACGGTGAACTGACTTTGAGATTTTTGTATCGCAAATGTGCGGATAAGAGTCGCCACCGACTTTTCTTTTATCAATTAAGGGAAGGTGAAAAGAACAGGAAAAGACCATCGTTAGATTCTGAGTAAGGGAGAAGGTTATGAAAAGGGAAGGTATTAGCACCCATTTCCATCCGTAGTTATCTACGGGCTTTTAGTTGCTCTTAGATCACTTTAAAATTGCTTTCTGTGTGTTTGATAAAAATGTTTTGAAAAGGCATTTTGCTTTGACTTTGTAATGATTCATGTAGGAATGTATACTAAGTGTTCGGAAATGTAAAAAGTGTGTGGTGCGAAAAGTATTTGATTGAGAAAGCAACTAAAAGTCTTATTACATACTCAGAATGGTCGTTTTCGTGTTATTTTCCGTCCCTTTAGAATAGTGCTATCCATACCATTAGTTGGTAGGTAACCTTACTCGTTGGATGTCAGCGGGACATTCGAAGGGACATCGGATGGTCATAGAAGGTAACTTGTAGGAAGTATCCTAGCGATTCGAAGGACGATCATCACTTTTCGTGGCAACAATCGAGGGGCGAGATCATGTTTTCGTGGCGACATCATTGGGTCTATGATCTTTGTATCGAAGGGACTATGATGATATATTTGTGAGCAGCGGTGCTAGGATACCTCTCGTTCGAGGGACTTGACCATTTGTATTCGTAAAGGCAGCGAGAGAATTACCTTAAAGAGTGCGTGTCGAAAAGAGTGTGTCAAATTCGAGATATGTTTTATCTTGAAATTATGAGTGATCTATGTCCAATTTTATCTTGCCATACGCCTAATTACTAGAGTTTATAGGGTCGAGAAAGTAAATTGGAAAGTAAAGTCCTCTGCTATTACATGGCTTTGGGGAAGTTACATAATAGGGTCACGGAAAGTAAAATTCCTAATTAAACTATTACATCCCATAAGCGGTTACATAATATGAAAAATAAAAGCAAGAAAAATCGTGAAACGTTACAACACAAGCGGATACATAATTGAAATAGAAAATTGCATAAGAGGAAAAATGTTAGTAAAAACATGATTTTGAATGAGGAAAAAAGTTTCAAGTTAGTAATGACAATAATATGATAAGAAAATTTTTGGTAATTTTAAGATCGATTCGATAATTAAAAACAATTAAAAGTCAATTTAGTGATTAATTATCAATTAATTAAAATATGCATGCAAAAATATTATTTTAATGTCAAAATTAAATAAACATTTTTCGATTAAAATGCAAAAGGAAAATATTTTTGGTGTTTTTTAAATGCATGGTAAAATTATTTAAAGATTAATTAAATAACATGAAAATATTAAAAAAAAATAAGAAAATAGAAAAATAAAAGTTAGTTTTCAAAGTGATAAAGAAGTGGTCTTGCGAGTTGAACCCGTCCTCATGGAAAACACGCCCTCTTGCCATCGAGCAAGCGTGCTTGGTGTTTGGCTGAAACAAGTGATTATAAGTGGCGTGTCATAGATTTGGGAATTCACACACGGTCGTGCGGGCCCAGTTGTAATGGATGGGCGAATCGGAAACCGCAACGCCACGCATGCCTTGCGGAGTCAAACCCGGGTGACGCGAGCCTAGCTCCGTCGTCTTTCGGTCACCGAAATTCCAACTGCAAAAATAAGCAAAATAAAAGGCAAAGGGATACCCCCCCTAAATCGACCATGGCGAGTTCAATGGTGGCCTCCATTGGACTGAAAACTACAAGCGGTTCCAAGCTTTCTAGTTTCTAACCCTAACAATGGCAACACGAGATTTCTATGTGCAAGCTTATGTAATGATTCAAATGCACTCTAATGGATGTCTTGGTCTAAATAATCAAACAAAAGCGTTAGCAATGCATGAGCTGTAAAAATTGAGAAGAATACCAATCAGACTAGGTGTTTCACGCGTTACAGGCGGTTTAACCGTGTGAGGGTATGGATCGAACCACAGGTGCTCGGGAACACAAAGGAATGGTTGGTTTTGATTGAAACTTGCTGGAATTTGGAATGCGATTTTTGCCAACTTTGTGAATTTTTGAGAAAAATAGGGTTGCTTCGAGGATAGGGTTTCGGTTTTATCTTTGTCAATGTCTTTGGTATTTATAGAGTGTGATATTGGAGCAAAAGAAAAAGAAAAATATATGCCATTGAATTCAAAATAATTTCTCTTTCAAATCAAATCAAATCTTTTCAAAATTTGATTTTCCTTCCATGCATGAGCTAACACAATTTGGCAAGTTGTGTGGGCTTTCTTGGTCCCCAAGCTTGATAGAAAACCAATCAATTCAAATTATACCTTGTTTTCATATTTTTTAATTTAAATTTGAATTAAATGCTTTTAAATTCAAAAATAAATCAAAAAAATAGAAAGAGAAGTAGCAAGGCATCAAGAGGTCATGGATAATATTATGATCAAGTTTGGATCATAAAATTATAGGCCCATTTGGAAAAATTTGGATTTTTGAGTATCTCTCTTTGTGCAATTGTTCAAAAATACCCAACTTATACAAGGTGTATCTTGCTCAATTTTCAACATTTTGAGTGTTCTTGGACTTTTAGAAAGCTCTAGATGTCCTCTAAACAACCTCTTTGGTTTCATCTCAATTGGAGTTTCCATGCTCAATATCACTTCATTACAAAAGTTGAATTTTGTTGACTTTGAAAAGGACATAATGTTTTGACCCATAGCATTTTTGACCATGCTTGTGAGACATGAAGTTGTAGAAATTGAATTTCCTTCAAAATGAGAGGTGGTGGAAAAATTTACGATAAAGTATGAGAAAGTTATGCTCAATCAAAGTTGATTGACTTTTCTCAAAAAAACCCTAATTTGGAAAGT
The DNA here is from genome assembly GCA_021764765.1 of Vicia sativa. Classification (NCBI taxonomy): domain Eukaryota; kingdom Viridiplantae; phylum Streptophyta; class Magnoliopsida; order Fabales; family Fabaceae; genus Vicia; species Vicia sativa. The sequence continues at coordinate 54,459,726 of CM038796.1, forward strand.
TTGACTTTTGAGCAAATCTTTAGTTTTCCTGATGAATCATGATCAAACCTTGATCAAATGATGAATGTGACTTCAAAATGAGGATGTTGACCAAAAATCATGAAGTTTGTTGTATGTTGACCACGATTGACTTTTGTCAATCTGGTGATTTTCAACCATCGAGCAATTGTCGAAACTTGACTTGTAAGGCTTGAAACTTGACATGGAGATTCTTTGAAGCATATGAGGAGGCATGATGACCATTGGAGGTGTTGAGAACCACCTTGATCTGAGAATTTCCAAACCCTAGTTTGGGTTGATTGTTTAGGAGAGGGTTTGTCTGACCAACCCTTGAGGAATCCTTGAGTATGGATGTATGGAATGTCTTGAGAAGTAGGAGGGAAGATTTTGGGGTATGACAGCTGCCCCTGTTCAATCCTCTTTAACTGGAAGGGTTAGATTGGCATGCTTGCCTTTCGTGACCTGAAGGTAGAAGATGATTGAACACTCGAGTACACCTGAAAATTTGCACTCGTTGTTGACTGATGATGCGGGAATGGGCTACGGATGCCATTTGGAGAATTTGGAGATTTTCTTTGGGGAATGATTTGTCGCTAGACTCAAAATTTCGATACGAATAGGAAATCGTCGGAGATGGGCTTAAGATGCCATCTGGAGAAACGGATGTTGGGGAACGAGTCGTTCGTTAGGCTCTGCAGATATTTCCAAAGATAAAAGGGAGCACGGAGATGGGCTTAAGATGCCATCCAGAGAGAGTCGTACGTTAGACTTCGCGCTCATTTTTGAATGAAGTTATTGGTTTGTATTGTTTTTTTAACCAAATATGCAGCATTCTGAAAGTGGAGAGATGTCGACAAATAGTCGGAGATGGGCTTAAGATGCCATCCGAAGCCGGAGTCGTCTTGAGACTACTGTAGTTCTTTATTGATAATAAGAGAGTGTCAGAATAAACCTTCGTCTTGATTATTCTGAGGGGATAATAGTCGGCAGAATATGGATAGCTTCCCTATTGTGCTTCGGGTGTTGATCCAATGCTTGTTGTCGAAGGATAACCTAGGTGATCATTTGGATAGGGTTTCAATCGGCTTGGGTATTAATCCACGGATGCATTGTCGGAGGACAACTTGGGAGGTCATTCAGATATGGTTTCCCGTCTGGCTTCGGGTATTAATCCTGGACCTGTTTGTTTCAAAAGTGATTTTCACCTGTTTTGGGGAAAACAAAAGAAACTTTGATAGAATATAGTTAGTCTTATGCAGATTATGATGCATGATAATGTGTATGAATGATATATGCACAAATTATGACTTTTATGAACAATGTATGAATGATAGATGTTATGGTATTTCAAAACATATCCATCTTGAAGAAGATGTGAGCAGCTTGGGGATTTACGGGTTACGCTTGGGGACGAAGCGGATGAAAACCTTGCTTTTGAAGAAGAAAGATATCCTTGATTCCTCCGATGCACTATCGACCAAGTCTTGAGCCTAGATATTTATATTGTTGAGGATGGTAGAGATCGAGAGGTTGCTGAGGATCTTGTCGTGAACCTATTGGGGAAAATTTAGGAGGCGCTCTATTGGGGATCTTGCGTGTAGATCCTGCTGGAGAGTATTTGATTGCTGATGGGAGAAAGAGATAGAAGGATCCGAAGCCCGCTGAAACCTCTGGCTGGAGGAATAAAAGATGTAGGTTTCCTCCGATGTACTATCTAACCAAGTTTTGAGTCTGGATATTGCTACTGCCGGGGGATGATGATTGCTGAGAGATATTCTACTGGGGATAAATACCTCTGCTAGAGATGAACCGTTATTGCTCGGAGACTGAAGTAACATGGTTCAGCTGATTGGGATCACTGCTCGGGGACTAACGTGATGAAGATTGGAATGTCTGGACTAGTGGAGGAAAATGTGTACTCCAATGGGGAAGGTTTGTAGTGAGTGACATTTTTGTGGGGGATTGTACTTTGCAGGGGAACGCATTGGTGACTTTCATCGTCATCTCAATTCCTAGAGCTGTAGTAATTATCCTTGTTAGATTCACTTTTCGCATGTTTGTAAGTAGATATTTATTGTCATATGCATATAATCATTCAAAGCAAACGTTGGACTTTATGCAAACAACAACAATGAAAATTGTAAAGAGAAAGAATTTGTATTAATTTGAAAGGTGGCTTATGGCCAAGTAGTTTGTACACAAGAAAAGTTAAAAGCTATCGAAAACAATCTCGTTAAGTTCAACTATGCTAGTACTCATATATTTGAATATCTCATCTCCTCTCATCGTTGAAAGTGAGTGAATTGATTTTGCCATTTGAATCTTGAATCTTGATAGTAGTGCGTAGATAAGTGATACGGGCGAGACATAGTCGTGCGATTAAATCTAACTTTTGCCTAGACCGCCCTTTGGGTTTCGACCCTCTGGGAACCCTTTTTGGCCTGCGGGTTTCGACTTTAGGGTGTACATGTTTTATGTATATCCTTAACTTTTGCTCGAACCACTTTTGGTTATGAGGATATTTTTTCCTAGGTCGATCGACCTAGCGGGTCTCTTTTGTCGTAGTATTTTTTGACTATGTATGCGTTCATAGGGTATGGGAAGTCTTCAAGTCCATGGTGCTAAGTATCATAGATCATGGAAAATCATGTTGACTACAAGCGGTCCCTCATGGGTGGGAGTCCATTTACCCTGGTATCACCTTGTGGAAGGATGATGCGCTGACTACTAGATCACCGGCTCGGTGGCTTCGATGCTTGACCTTCTTGTTAAATGCTCGATCATTCGTTTACGATAGATACGTCCATGGCGGATGGATGCGAGTCATTTCTAATCGATCAAGTTGATGCGGTCAAGGAAAGTGCGGATCCATTAGTCTTCGCTAACTCTGCGTCCTAGAGGACTCGGTGGAAGTATTTGAACCTCGATAGGTAGGCGCTTTACCATACCTGAGAAGGGGTTACCCATTGATGTCCGTCTTTGAGTCGATAACCATGAAGAAGCAAGGTAGAACCTCATACCAATCCTTGTAAGTCACCGTCATAATGCGTATAATCTTCTTGATATTCTTGTTGGCGACTTCTCTGCGCCATTCATCTTAGGCCGACCTGGAGAAAATTGTGATGCTTGATCTTGAGCGCATGCGAGTTCGGTGATCATCTTGTTGTTGAGATTAGAACCATTATACGTGATAATCTTTTTAGGAGTGCCATAAGCGAGATAAGATTATGCTTGATGAAACGCTTCTACCCACTTGGTGAAATAGTCAATTGCCACAAGGATGAAGCGATGTCCATTGGAAGTTGTGGGCTTGATTTCTCCGATCATGTCAATGCCCACATTGGGAAAGGCCGAGGCGGTTAAAACATTGATTAGTGCTTGGCGATGCGTGCACCTTGTCGGCATATATCGGCATTTGTGACAAGATCGAGCATAGCGGTGACAATCGACTTCCATGGTGGACCAATAGTAACTTTGTTCTCGAATCTTCTTAGCCATGGTATGTCATTTGGAATGGGTACCAAAGGAGCCTTGTGTAATTCTTCCATGATCGTTCTGCGGTTTCTGGTCTACGGTAGATGGCACAAGTCGTGATTGCGCTTGTATAGGATGTAGATTCTTTGAGGAAGAATTTGGATGCAAATCTTCTCAAGAACTTCTTATGGTTGTGGATGCCTCTGCGGGATATTCACAGTCTCAAGATACCTCTTCACGTCGTAGTACCAAGGTTTCTCTTACGTATCAAGTTCACAGCGATTATGCGGTTAGTCAAACTTCTCGATGATGATTTGGGGAGCCTCGTTGTACCATATGACCTTGAACATAGATGACATAGTAGCTATAGCGTACGCGGTGATTCTCTTCTCGTGGAATATGATGGAAAGTGATGTCTTGATAGGGGATCAAACCTAGAACATGCTCTTGATATGGAATGAGATTCGGATGCTTCTTATCCCTCTCCTTTAATCGTGATCACCAAAGTGAGTCTCCATACACTTGTAAAATTTGATTCTTAAGTGAATAGAAGCTTTAATACCCATGATGCACGCTTCATATTACCATGTTATTGGTGCAAGTTGAAACATAATCTGGCGGTGAAAGGTATGTCCATTGCGGGGGATGTGATGATTGCGCCAATGCCATTGCCAAGTGCGTTTGAGGCTCCATCAAAGACCATGGTCCATCGGGATCCTTGTTCAGGTCCTTTGTCTGGGCCTAGTTCCTCACAATCAGTAACTAGTAAAACATCTTCGTTTGGAAATTCGAGCGCATAGGTGATAGTCATCTGACGATGAGCGAATGATGGCTACTACACTTCCTTTGATCGCTTTACAAGTGTACTAGATGTCGTATTCAGTCAAGATCATTTGCCATCTTGCTATTCTTCCGGAGAGAGCTGGTTTATCAAATATGTATTTTATCGGATCCATCTTGGAGATCAACAAGGTAGTGTGAGTCAACATTTCTTGTTTTAGTCGTGACCCAAGCCAAATGCACGCAAGTTTTCTCGACTCACGAGTATCTTGTTTCATAGTCGGTAAACTTTTTGCTAAGGTAGTATATTGCATACTCTTTTCGACCCGGACTCGTCATGTTGCCCCAACACTGCCCATTGAGGCTCTCTAATCTTGTCAGTACATGATAAGAGGTCTTCCTTGACGGACATCGAATGGGAGGATTAGCGGTACTCCTTGATTTTGTCAAACACGATCTAGAAATAAATCGTTCCATTCCACTACTTGATCTTTCTTGATAACATGAAGATTGGCTCGCAAATAGCGATTAGATGTTCAATGAATGGAAATGTAGTTGAATACGTCCCGAAAACCTCGACTTTCTTCTCGGTGCGGGGAGCTGGCATTTCTTGAATAGTTTTAACCTTGGCGGGGTCAACTTCAATACCTTTACCACTAACAAAAAAACCCTAAGAGTTTACCCGATCTGACTCCAAAGGTGCACTTGTTGGGATTAAGTCTCGATCATGCTTCTTGATCTATCAAGCGGTTCCGCCAAATGATCGAGATGTTCTTCTTACATGCGTGATCTAGCTATCATGTAAATCGATGTAGACCTCTATCTCGTGATGAATCATGTTATGAAATAATGCCACCATGGAGGCGATAAGTGGCGCGGTTCTTCGATCAGCAGCATGACCTTGTAGTAGAAAGTGCCCCTTGTGTAACAAGGTAGTCTTCTCCATGTGTCTACGAGCCATTTGATCTGATTGTGGAAAATCCATCCATGAAGGAGAGAACTTATCTTTGGCGGTGTTGTCAACAAAACATCAATGTGAGGAAGTGGAAAATCTTCGGACTTGCCTTGTTCAAATCTCTATAATCCACACATTCGTACTTTACTAGCCTTCTTAGATACGGGTACCACATTCATGACTCAACATGGATAAGTAGTGCTAAGAAACCGACATTGAGCGCTTCATAACTTGACTTTGATTTTCTCGACATCTCGGGGCGTCAGCGACATACATTTCCTTTGGAGAAAACCCTCTTTTATCGATGTAGGTGTACCACAATGTCAACGTCTAGACCTGGCATGTCTTCGTATGACCAAGCAAACACCTCGATATAGTCTCGTAACATCCGAACCAATCTCTCTTTGACACTGTTCTCAAAACCTGCTCCTATCTTGATTTCATTTCTGTCTTCATCAGTACCCAAATTCATAATCTCAACTGACTCTTCGTGTGGCTGTATAACTCGCTCTTCTTATTGTAGCAGTCTGGAAAATTCTCCTGGCACTTCACAATCTTCCTCACCTTCGTCTTGACGGTAGATCGGATTATCAAGTCATATTTAACAATAGCATAGCATCAAATTTGTGTGTCAGCGAGTAGCTTTTGAAGGGTGATAAAGTAAAGAAAACAATTAAATGTCGCGATTTTATTGAATGATATGATAATAACCCTCACAAGCGAGCCATGATTCACAGGCAAGGCATTAGGCTTTAAAGTTTATTGTTCAAGCGTGAAAATACGAAAAGAAAAACAAAAACAAGGCAATTACTCTGTCTAAAGGAGATGGGTATGGCGTCTTGATCTTCCAATTCTTTGAGTCCGTTGTCGGGAGTTGGGAAGATCCACTTTTGATGTCGAAGTGGTTGTGGTCGCTTACATAGCATGGACTCCATTCTAATTGATGCGAAAAGGAAGTTGGCGGCCTTTCGCGGTATCATCTTGACCCTGAGGTGAAACCTAAACGGTCTTATCAGTTGAAAGGAGATTGGGAGCTGACCCCAAATAGTACTACCTCTTCTTCATGCGACTTGAGCATCTTTCGGTGAGGCCATCACAGGGTGAACTTGTGTAACCGGGAGTATGAGTCAGCAGGGCATGACTCTTGGGCTTTGAAAGCTTGACGGGGAGTCTCGAAGAATTCTCCTTCCATATCGGTATCGAATGATTGTAGATGGTGACCATGTATTCCTCTTCACCACATCTTAACAACCTTCCCTTTCTTGGGTACTTGACCGATGCAAGGTAGAGGTATGGCGCACTGCCCATGTATTCAAGGCGTCCAGTAGGCAGAGTAAGGCGGGCGGATGTCCATGACAAAGAAAGTAGAGTCAAAATTAAGGAACCGACTTTAGCGAGGAGAATGAGCTCTCCAATGCTTGTTAGAACCATCAAAAGCTCTCACAACTATGTCTTGGGCTTGAACCATTCCTTGACATCAAGTCGGTCAGCGGTCTTTGGTAGGATATTGAGGAGCGAAGCGGTATCCACCAAAACATGAGACAATGTAATGCGCTTGCATTCCACGAGGATGTGCAAGGCTTTGTTTTGTTTCTTTCGGCAAGAGTCAAATCGCATCGAGAAGCCTAGGGCGTTGTTGGCGGCCGGGCTAGTCTGGACTTCAAATTGATCGGTAGTAGTGTCTTGCGATGCGTGAGCATTCTTGAAATTTTACCAAGGCTTTTGCATGAGCCTCGAGCACAGGCGAGACATGGAGATCTTGGGCAGATGCATCTGACTATTCCACAACATTGTAGTCACTCTTCTTGATAATCTTAATTTCCTCCATTTCTTGTTTGGAGGTGTCTTGACAACTTCCTTTGGTACTTCTATCGGCGGGATGAGTTCTTGGCTTTTCCCTCAGTCTCGGGGCTGGTTGAATAGGCTGGAATGCTGTTGAGTTGCGGTGTCTTTTGGAGGAGAGATTTTTGGAGAAAACACTCTTAGGTCTTTGGTCACTTACTTGACCGGTGATGTTGTCAATGTCGGGAATGGTAGCCTCATTGTAAGATCCTCGATGGTCGGAGGGTCTTGCTGCGCCATGATAGTAAACTTGACTCCATGGTTCAAGGAGACGACTTTCTTGGGGATATGGGCCAGTGCAGGAGGTAATGATGAGAGGTGCCTCTAGGCACAAGATCGTGAGAGGAAATCCTTATTGTGTTTACATCGGCATAGTCTTAAGGAAATCGTCTCCCCGTCAGTGCATAACATCTTCAATAGGGATCTTGTAGCTTTCAGAACGAGTATACTTCACCATGTAATCAAACTTCCCACTTGGCTGCCCAAGGTATCCCGTACCTCTAACGGTTTCACTCGTATCTTGATCTTGATTCTTAGACAAGTCTTCCTGAGCTTCTCCCACGGTGGCGGTTTGAAATAGCACTTCTCGGTTATCCATCATACCTGAATAAATCTTCTCGACCAAACACAGCCGTCGGTAGCGGATGGGCACCAACGACAATTCTCGGGCATCTGGATTGACACGCCTTGCAACAAATTCTTCTTGATCATCGGAGGAATAGTCGGGTCATCTATTTTAAAAACATAAGCATTATTGTCAATAGCATTGGAACTTTTGTCATGGTTAGGCGCGTTGATCACATTGAGTCTCAGCGGGAGGATCAAACTCAATCAGCAGCTTCGATCATGTCTTGAATCTTGTTCTTCAAAGCCTGGTTATCGATTATCGTTACACAGGCTGTTGGAATGGTAAACAAACTTAGCATTAAGTTGTATCTCGGGAGGAAGTGTTGATGTTAGGAGGATCCTCGAGGTAATCATACCTTTCAACATGTGTTGCAATGCTTGCGACAATGGCATGTTGATCTTAAGTGAGCTTGTCTTTGTGGCGGCGTTACAGTTCTGGCGTGTTGTCTCGAGGTTGTCTTGATGTAGGATTGGAGATCTGGCCTTGCAGATTGAGCACGGTTGGTCTTGACTCGACTTTTCGACCATACCATTGGCTTCTTTCTTACCACCAAAGATTTCTTTGCAACATTTGTGGATGACTCTGCACGAATCTTCCCTCTTGATACGACCTCATCGCTCTCTGTCAATATCATTTCGGTGAATTCGGTTGAAGAGTTTCAATCGAGATGATTGAAGAATGGAGCTGTCGGTGTTCCATATCAACCAACTCCACTATTGGACAAGGTGGTTGAACTCTGCTAGATCTCTCAAACTTGAGCATACTTTTCACGACCCGTAGACATGCTGTGGCTGCATGCGGTGGGTGCCAATTCAACATTATTCCATCTTGTCTGGAGAAAGCATCGCTAAGTCACTCCAGTGCGGATGTGGTCATCTCTGGTGATAATACCACTCGATTGAGTTTGGACAAACTCTCTTGAAAATAATGCATCCTGAGTTTACATCATCGGTGTGGGGGTTGATCTTGAACATAGGACTTCGATGCACGGACAAGAAATGCCATCATATTTGGCAAAAGTAGGAACCTTGAACTTGGGAGAAATCACCACACCGGGGACAAGACTCGGATCATCAAAATTCAGCCACGACATCTTGATTTTCCTGACATTGAGACGGTCTTTAAGTTGCTTGTCATCCTCGTAAAATCTTGATCATTCTCATAATCTTTTCCTTCTTCTCGGGCTCACACTGGTGCGTCTTCGTTGCCCTTGACACTTCCTCGGTCTTGACACTCCCTTGAGAACTCTGTCGGCTAACCACTTTAGCACCACCTTTGTGGCGTCTTCCCATGTTGAGGGCGCCTTGACCTTCTTCTTTTGTTGATGAGCTTCTTGGATCTTCTTGGCCTTGGACCAAGCTAGTGAACATCTCTGGGCTGGGCATTACGAGCCTAAAGATCTTTGGCGGTATGTTCAAGAGCCATTTGTGCTAAAATAAATGCGAGAAAATGAAAAACCATTCTTGATATACTGTTATGAAATGTTATGCTATGATATGCGATGTTTATGCAAATGCAATGCAATGTTTTCAAGGACCTTAAAGATTTAAATTTGTTAAACAAGCATGAACAAACATTTATTAGTTCTCTTTTTATTCTTTTTCTTTTTCTTTTAAATACAAAGATAGTTTGGAAAATAAAAGAACAAAATCCTAAAGATCTAAGTTTCCCATGGGTGCTTCCTCTTGGTGCCGAGATAGGCATTGATGTTCCGCTCCTCGTGAAGTAGCACAGTCTAGCACTTTCTTCTCGCTTGCATAGCCAGAGTTTCAAATGTATCCCTTTCTTCTTTAAAATTTGATCAGGGATCTCTTCAAGTCTTCAAAATCGGTGGGCATGTCGGGATGGAAAGAGTATAAGTCGTCACCTATAGCAGGTTCCATAATTCTTGGTAGAGCAGTGAATGGCATAATGAGGTTTGAGCTCAGCTGCACCCATTTGAGTAAGGTTCCCAAGGAATGAAGTTTTGGTGCCCCAAAGTCTTGTATCGATCTTCTTTACCATGCCCAGCGTGTATGAACCCGTCGGTAATTCTAGAGATCGTGGTTGTAGTCGAACCTGATATCTTGAAGAAGCATATCATGAGGACCATCTCTTTGAGCATAACCAAGCGACATAGAGCTAGAGAAGGGTTGTAAGTAATACCTCCCCTTATACCAAGGGTGATACGTTAGGAATTCTCACAGCTCATGAATGTGAAGTCCTTTTGAGAGAAAAGACACCATGAATATTTGAATGAGAGAGTGACATTAGCCTTTGAGGCCACTCAATCTTTGCTCGTTCTTCAAAAGGATGGAGGAAGGTGCGAAATAAAGCACACAGGAAAATAGCGGTATGCAACACATGAGGTTCCTTGTCTCTTGATAGTGACGTGGAGAATCAGAATATCTCCAAGTAAGGTAGGCGAGGATTGCGAGTAAGGAATAACGATGGCGTTGACATCTATGAATTGATCGAGTTAGGGAATAGAACCAAACCATAGATTAGCAAGGCCACAATGTCTTAAAATGCATGGAAACTCATAGCTTTGAGGAATTCTCGGGCTTTCTTTATCGGGAACTTAGCAAGTAAACCCTTAACTCCGCTTCTTGTTTCCCAATTGGCTTGATATCGTAACTTTAGATGTAGCGCCCGATCACGATGTCTTCGTACCTAGGAACCTTTTCTAAACGGTGAATGGCATTTGGTCAAGAATAGGTATCTAGGTAACAGAGAACTCTTCAAGGTAGGAACCAATTGATAATCTGAATGTAAAGCAATGGTGTTTGGATCGAGCGGAATAAGGCGTGCATCGTATCTTCTTCAAACACGAGATAACCATGTCAAGCGGATAACCATGTCTTTTGATGGGCCGGCATGATCGGGAATTTACGAAACCAATTCTTTGAGTTGAGAAGGTACACCCATGAAGTTGATTTGGATAGTCTTTCTAGAAGCCATAATCCTACAAAAGAGAGCAAAGATAAATCCTAGGTCTTTGAAATAGTTATAAATGATATGCTGATGCGATGATGTCATGATGTCATGTTTAGCACAAATAATTCACACAATAGCCCTAGGTTTAAGGCTTGCATGAGGTATAGGTGTTTACCCTACCAAAAGTTTGAGTTGGTTCATCTGTCCTATAATAGCAGGGTTCTAGGAATCTCATATCATTGATCTTTCTCGTGGCGTTTATTTCAATACGACTACCAGTGGTTGACAAAATATCCCAAAAGTCGGTCTTAATGCGTAGCATCAGTGTCGTAACCTCGGTCTATACAAAGTCGGCCATCTCGCTACCTTACAATGGCCAAGATGGGTCAATTAAGGTTCTAAAAGTTGAGTTAGTCTTGATGACATGCCATGACAAATACTATCTCGACTTGGAAATGAAGAGTATCGGGACATCAGTGTCTGTAACACTTAAATCATGTTGACCGTTTTGGTATCGCCCTAAATCGCGACGATCTATTCTACTTACCTAGAAACACGGATCGGATGTAGGATCCCAAATATAATACCAAGCAACCCTTAAAGTAAAGCATACAAGTCAAACAGAAAGCGATAAAATGATCTAGAAATCTCAAGGTATTCTCTTTTAGGGTGTCTTGGCCAGTCGCTTGATTACATGTCTGATGAAGCCCGACTTTGAGATTTTTATATCATAAATGTGCGGATAGCAAGAGTGGCCACCGACTTTTCTTTTATCGATTAAGGAAGGTGAAAAGAGCAGGAAAAGACCCGTTAGATTACGAGTAAGGGAGAAAGGTTATGAAAGGGAAGGTATTAGCACCCGCTTTCCATCCGTAGTTATCTACAGACTCTTAGTTGCTCTTAGATCACTTTAAAATGCTACTACGTGTGTTTGATAAAATGTTTTGAAAAGGCATTTCGCTTTGACTTTGTATGATTCATGTAGGAATGTATACAAAGTGTTAGGAAATGTTTAGATTTTTGAAAAGAGTTTGAACTTTGAAAACAAAAGTGTGTGGTGCGAAAAGTATTTGATTGAGCAAGCAACTAAAGTCTTATTACCTACTCGAATAGTCGTTTCGTGTTGTTTTACATTTCTTTAGAATAGTGTTATCCATACCATTATTTGATAGGTAACCTTACTGGTTGGATATGGCGGGACATTGAAGGACATCGGATGGTCGTAGAAGGCAACTTTGGGAAGTATCTAGCACATTCGAAGGACGATCATCACTTTCGTGAAGCAACAATCGAGGGCGAGATCATGTTTCGTGGCGACATCGTTGGTTATGATCTTTGTATCGAAGGGACTATGATGATATATTTGTAGACAGCGGTGCTAGGATACCTCTACGTTCGAGGACTTGACCATTTGTATTCGTAAAAAGCGAGAGAAGGTACCTTAAGGGTGCATATGCGAAAAGTGTGTCAAATTGATATGTTTTATCTTGAAATTATGAGTGATCTGTCCAATTTTATCTTGCCATACCCCAATTACTAGAGTTTATAGGGTGCGGAAAGTAAATTACGAAAGTAAGTCCTAGCTATTACATGGCTTTGGCGGGTTACATAATAGGGTCGCGGTAAAATTCCTAATTAAACTATTACATCCCATGGCGATTACATAATATGAAAATAAAACAGAAAAATCGTCCAGAAGCGTTACAACTTTGTAAGCAGATACATAATCGAAATACGAAAATTGCTTAAGAGGAAAAATGTTAGTAAAAACATGATTTTGAATGAGGAAAAAGTTTCAAGTTAGTAATAACAATAATATGATAAGAAAATGTTTTGGTAATTTTAGATCGATTTAAATAATTAAAAACAATTAAAAAGTCAATTTAGTGATTAATTAACAATTAATTAAAATATGCATGCAAAAATATTATTTTTAATGTCAAAAATTAAATAAACATTTTTCTAATTAAAATGCAAAAGGAAAATATTTTTGGTGTTTTTTTTAAATGCATGGTAAAATTATTTAAAGATTAATTAAATAACATGAAAATATTAGAAAAAATAAGAAAATAGAAAAAAAAAGTTAGTTTTAAAAGTGATAAAAAAGTGGTCTTGCAAGGATTGAACCCGTCCTGTGGAAAACAGCAGCCCTCTTGAGCCAAGAGTGCTTGGTGTTTGGCGGAAACAAGTGATTATAAGTGAAAGTGTCATGGATTTGGGAATTCAACACCACGTCAGTGTGAGCCCTAGTTGTAATGGATGGGCGAATCGGAAACCTGCAGCATACGCATGCCTTCTTTGAGTCAAACCCGGTCGGCGGAGCCTAACTCGGTGCGTCTTCCGATCACAATTCAACGCACAAAATAAGCAAAATAAAAAGCGAAGGATACCCTACCCCCTAAATCGACCATGGCGAGTTGATAGTGGCCTCGTTGGACTGAAAACAACTGTCTGAAGCGGTTCGAAGCTTTCAGGTTTTCTAACCTATGATAGCAACACGAGATTTCTACGTGCAAGCTTACATGTAATGATTCAAATGCACTCTAATGGATGTCACGAGTCGAATAATCGAACAAAAAGCAGTTAGCGATGCATGAATTGTAAAAATCGAAATTGAGAAGAATACCAAAT